>JAJMAG010000346.1:0-17612 GCA_030564905.1 Geotrichum fermentans
TCTCAATAAGAATATCCCTATTAACGTTATCGAAAGCTCCTTTAATATCAATCATCATGGCAGAAGTGGTCTCTTTACAGGCCCTCACATGGTGGACCAGCTCCAAAACCGCATCGTTGGCACAGTAGCCTTCTCTAGCTCCAAATTGTTCTCGGGGGAGAATTTTTCTGGATAGGAAAGCTAATCTTTTCTGAACAATCAATCAATAATACTAGTTTCAAAGTATAGCTTTTAGTAAAACCAATAATTTTTAGACTTTGTAATAATCCGATGTAGTGTAATGGCTAGCACGGTCCGCTCTCACCGGGCAAATCAGGGTTCAATTCCCTGCATCGGAGTTACTTTTTGATAAATCATATTTTTCTATTATTTTTTAAACTATCTTTTTTCTTTTAGTTAGAAATACCGGTAAAATAATAATAGAAATAGAAGGCTACTGTAATGGTGCAAATAAATAAAGATGAAGACAGGCACTGCTTGTAAAAACAATAAGAACAAAACAAGTTTACGCTATTGTTGTTGCCCGCCGACGACTATAGATATAGTGCTTGTGTTACAAAACCAAGTTCGCAAATGATATAGTACTCAGATTGCTTTATTTTACTCCATATTAAATTAACATCGTGAACTTTGAAATTTTTTCTATAGCCAGACTTAGTCCCAATAATGAATTGCTGAGTCTAACCCACCTGTGACCACCTTTGATGTCTCCTGTGGATGAGCCGCGAGACACATAACCACGCCCTCGTGTGCCTGGAACTTGGACTTCATCGCACCCGTCTTCCAGTCCCAGAAACATGCATATCCGCCTGTGTCACCCGACATGAGATATTTGCCATCTGGAGAAAAGTCAAGCCCGACGGGGTACCCAGCGCTATGATGACCAGTAAACTGTTTCTTGCGGTTTTGGCGGAACCTGTCCGTGGCTCCAAAGACGAGAATCCGGTTATCCATGCTTTGTGCGGCAACGTATTTGCCCTTGGGGTGTAAGGCAACTGTGGGCATGGAGTGCTGAAGTGGATCGGCGATGAATTTAATAGGCACGTTGATCTGCCATTCCCACACGCGGATGGATTTATCGTCTGAAGTCGTCATAAATCGACGGTTCTCATCAACAAAAGTTATACTGTTTACCGCGCCTAGATGGTGATCGTACGTTTGCGCAATTTCTTTGGTACGGGTATCCCATTGGATGATCTTTTTATCAGACATACCAGCGACAAACGATTCTTGCTTATCTTCCTCAGGGTTAAATCGAACACAATTACCAGTAGCACCACTGGAAAACCGAGAAATGCATTGCCCAGTTTCAGTATCCCAAAGCCTTATTTGCTTGTCATAGGAAGTGCTGAGAAACTGTGTACCGGCATTGTTAAAACTAATGTCCTTCACCGATTTATGGCCGGTGGCGCTATAAGTTCGTAGATGCTCGCGACTATGGTAACAATCCCATAGCTTAACAGTGCCATCGTTGCCGCATGAAAGGAGTAAATGGCCAGACTTGGGGAAAAATCGAAGTTCGTTCACTCCACCGCGATGTCCACCAGGGAACGTGTAGACCTTTTTTTTGGGCACAAAGCATTCTTGCTCGCCTGGCTCTTTTCTTAGATTGATATCGAGATCTTGTGGAATGTGCATATACGTCCGTCCAAGGTAGTCGTACATTTGCTTTCCATGGAACTCCGTTGACTC
Organism: Geotrichum fermentans; assembly: GCA_030564905.1. Classification (NCBI taxonomy): domain Eukaryota; kingdom Fungi; phylum Ascomycota; class Dipodascomycetes; order Dipodascales; family Dipodascaceae; genus Geotrichum; species Geotrichum fermentans. Next base: position 1,693 of record JAJMAG010000346.1, read on the forward strand.
TGAAGGCGACTTGATTGTAACTTTGGGTACTTCTGGCTCAGGGATCGGTGTACTGACTTCTTCCTCATCGTCTGCGACGGATTCATCGTCCTGAGAGGATGATTCCTCTTCTTCATCTTTGTACGCCGCCCAAGGTCCTACATACGCGCCCTCGCCTTCTGTAACTCCAGGATCACCTTTTTTCTGACGCTTACTTTTCAGATCGCGCCTATCACTTTTCGAGTTTCCAAGCTGACCCAATTCCAGCCCTCTGTGCCTTTTAAAACTCTCCACGTCGCGTACAATCATCTGGCCCGATTGATTTGCTGAAGGGTCGGGCGCGTAACCCAAAAGTTCGAATGTTTTGTGGTTGGTATTGAATGTGGCATCATCAAAGGTTTGCTTTTCTGTATGACCCGTCAGCATATTCTTGTTGACAACTGAAGAGGTCTCATACGGTCGTTGTGGGTAAACGGCGGGAGCGATTTGTGTGTTCTAGTTTGTTATTGTTAGAGTAAGTACGTCAGTTGGCTGTGGAATACTTACATTTATCGAACCAACTTTGACGTTTATGAGCTCCTTGCTTTTGAGTTCTGTGGGAACAGAAACATTGGGCGAGTCATCATCGCTGCTTGAATTGTAGTTGCCCACGAGTGACATTTTGCGAGACGGTCGAAAGGCTGCGATATGTTTGCAGGTAGTTTTTGAAATAAATTTCATGATCAGGGTTAGGATTATTTTTATAAAGTGTAAGTACTATGGAATAAATTAAAATTACAACTCGTCGTGGTCATAGTCATCATCTTCGTCGGCATCATCGGCGAAGTGATCACTACCGGCTCCTTCATAGAGCTTGCTTGTGATGGGATAGGCAATGGAAGAGAGCTTCTCCTTGTGCTCATCATAGTCCTCCTTGGTGGCATCGCTGCCAGCCTCCTCAAGCCACTCAAGAGTTTCAATGACGGCCTCAAGGATGGTGTCCTTGTCGTCCTCATCGATCTTTCCACCGAGACCAGACTGGTCATTGACCTGGTTACGGAGTGAGTGGGCGTAGTTCTCGAGGTTGTTGCGAGCAAGAATCTTCTCCTTAAGAGCATTGTCCTGCTCAGCGAACTTCTCGGCATCTTCAACCATGCGGTCAATTTCGTCTTGAGACAGACGACCCTTGTCGTTGGTAATGGTAATGGACTCAGACTTTCCGGTGCCCTTATCGGTGGCTCCAACCTTAAGCATTCCATTAGCGTCAAGCTCAAAGGTGACCTCAATCTGAGGAACACCACGAGGAGCAGGGGGAATTCCAGTAAGCTCGAACTTTCCGAGCAAGTTGTTGTCCTTGCACAGAGTTCGCTCACCTTCGTACACCTGGATCAAAACAGTGGGCTGGTTGTCGACAGCAGTAGAGAAAATCTGAGACTTGCGGGTAGGGATGACAGTGTTTCTCTTGATGAGGGTAGACATGACACCACCAGTGGTCTCAATACCCAAAGTAAGAGGGTTAACATCAAGAAGAACGATGTCACCAGTTCCGTCCTCACCAGTAAGAACACCACCCTGGACAGCAGCACCGTAGGCAACAGCCTCATCGGGGTTGATACCCTTGGAAGCCTTCTTACCCTTGAAATAAGACTCAAGAAGTTCCTGAACCTTGGGGATACGAGTAGAACCACCGACGAGAACAATATCGTCGACCTCTGACTTGGAAACCTTGGCGTCCTTGAGAACCTGCTCGACGGGCTTGAGGGTCTTTCTGAAAAGATCAACGTTAAGTTCCTCGAACTTGGCACGGGTGAGAGTCTCAGAGAAGTCAATGCCGTCAAAGAAAGCCTCGATTTCAATGCGGGTAGACATCTGGGAAGAAAGAGTACGTTTGGCCTTCTCAACTTCACGCTTAAGCTTTCCGATTGTTTTGAGGTTAGTGTTGATATCGACATTGTGCTTCTTATTAAAAAGCTTGGTGAAATGACGGATCACTCTGTAATCGAAATCCTCACCACCCAAGTGAGTGTCACCAGCAGTAGCAAGAACCTGGAAGAAACCCTTGTCAATCGAAAGAAGGGAGACATCGAAAGTACCACCACCAAGATCGTAGACAATGATCTGGCGCTCACCATCAGTCTTGTCCAGACCGTATGCCATTGCGGCTGCGGTGGGCTCGTTGATGATTCTAAGAACCTTGAGACCAGCGATCTCACCAGCAGACTCGGTAGCCTGACGCTGAGCATCGTTAAAGTAAGCAGGAACAGTGATAACAGCATATTTGACCTCCTCACCAAGGTAGTCCTCGGCAATTTGCTTCATCTTGGTAAGAACCATAGAAGAAATTTCTTCGGGAGTGAAAACCTTCTCTTCTCCAGCAAACTCGACCTTAACAGCAGGGTTGCCCTTGCGGTTAATGACGGAGTAAGGAAGACGCTTAATGTCACGCTGAACGGAGGAATCCTTAAAGGAAAGACCCATGAGACGCTTGATATCAAAGATGGTGTTATGAGGGTTTCCGGCAGCCTGATTCTTGGCCGCGTCACCGATGAGACGTTCGTCGCCGTTAAAAGCAACGTATGATGGAGTGATTCTGTTTCCCTGGTCGTTGGCAAGGATCTCGACGCGGCCGCCCTTCATGACGCCCACACAGGAGTAGGTGGTTCCAAGATCAATTCCGATGACGGGTCCAGAGACTTTGTCATCCTCGGGTTCAGCATTAGTCTGTGCAATGAATGGGAGGCAGAACAGAAGTGCGACATAGAATAGCACCGACCAAGAGGCCAGTGATCTGGTTCTAGACATTTTTGATGGATTTTTTTGTCGAGAGGGAAAAAAAAAAAAACTGAAGAACTGATCTAGTTGGCAAGAGGGCGAGTTTAAATATTGGTTCCAAACTCTTGTAGTTCCAAGGCCATTGTCGCCTAGATCAAGTGAAAATTCCAAAAGGACAGCTGGCATATGTGCGCTGACTCATCATACGCTTAATTGTGTGTAATGATTTAGCTATATACTTATGTAAGCTTCCTTTACGCAGAAGGCAGAGGAACACGGCGGAACGTGAAGGAAAAGTCGTTGGGCACCGCACCCCCCGCGACGTGTATGCTCTGATGATGGGCCATGGATTGATGGGCCATTGACAAGCCAACCGACGGGGAACTGAAGGCGAGCAATTGATCGATGGCCTTTGCTCGAGGCACACGCTGTAGTCCACTTCGGTGGCACTCATAAATGCTCCACCAGGGCTTAAACGCTCCTGCCACTGTGGCAAAAGCGCAAGACAGTGTGAGCTGGCCTCTCTTCCAGTGGCGATGGTGGCAAATTTCACGGCACTCGCTCGCCGAGCATTCGAGTCTCTACTGACAGACGTGAGATTAGTGGGCACATTCTTTCCCGTTCTGTAATTAAGGACAGCTAGCTATCGCGGAAGATTGGGTGGACCTGTTTATTGAACTTGAAGGTAGATTCGGCCTTGATTGGTATTTCATATAGTTAGGCCCCACATGCATGGTGCAACAAAATTTCATCTATTTTTACGTAGGATGCTTCTTTTTCCATGCCAGGAATACATATTATGGAACAGCTATAATAACAAGAACTTCTGGCAGCTATATGGCAAAGGAGCCATGCGTTTGAAGGAAGCCTAAAGCTCGCTGTTATTGCTGTTTCGATCGATAAGCTATAGCGTTGGGCCACCGGTAGAATGAATCTTCGCGTATAGCATTGCTCATTCAGGTGTTCGCTCTAAGGCAAGTTTTCATACCAATTGCTGATGCATAGAGTATATAAAACATGATTGGATAATGTGGGGACATCCCGACGCTAGATTCTTAAATGAAACAATCAACTGAACCAAGCGATATATTATATACGAGCTTTTTTTATCAATCTTGAACGACTTTTTAGCATCAAACCTCCCGGTATTCATGGATTCTGTATTCAAATGGGATTTACCTGTTCTATCGAACCGTTATCCTCTTTTTCAACAAGACGCATTATGCATTGACCCAGGCCTTACCCCTTGATCATATTACATCCAAATGCCTTCTTCTGTAGGTTGTAATACGAACTCCATATCCACAATTGTTAAGAGGTTTATTCTAGCCAACTGTGAAGGTGAATGCTAGATCTGGCAGGTAACATGTAGACTTTAGGCACGTCAAGACCATCGCATTCGTGAGATAAAAGCCTTTAATTGCATGACATAACAAAAATATAATTTTTGAACGTTGGAGTATTGGACTTTCATTGACCACTACATGCGTTCAACTACTAGGCCTACGTACTGAAAGCTCGAAATAATCGTCAACAAATTTGTTCCATAGATTTTTTGAGATGTTAGCTAGCGGTGTTTTACATCATCTAGACGAAATATAGTCACATCATGCGTTCACAATATGTTCACGTGGCTTCTATCTACTAAAGTATGTATTGGCACATCTTTCTTTCATAATACCCATATCTCCAGACCACTAAGCTTTTGGGTGGTGAAGTGATGATTTAGGCGCCGCAAATCTGCCAAAGCAGTATTAGTTTAAGAACTATATATGGAATGGCATTGATAATCTAACTACAAGACGTGATGGCTTGAAGGTACCGATTTGTAGCCCAGACCAAGCTTGAGTATTAATTGCTTTACAGCTTTTCCTCTCCTAATTGGGTAATACAAGTTAACACAAGTCTCACTTGTGAAAAGAGTCTTCAAGAATTCATAGTTGACACAAGTTGGCAGTTTTGCATATTAGTTCTGTCTTCAAGCAAGATTTGAAAATTTCAACTTGAATGTTTAACTTGAGTATCAACTCATGGCACTTCAGAGACCATTGAAGTGTAATTCAATACACAATTTCTGGCACACTGTGCACTTGTATGCATTGAAAATCAACTTGAACTACAGAGTATCGAAGTTTCAAGCGTGGAGTGCAATAGCGCGCCTTACAACTTCCAGGTCGCTTTCTCTTAGTTTTGCTCTCAAATGTCGAATGTAAAAGTATCGCTAAACCTGGATGATGTACTTCTTGTCATGTCAACCTACTGACCTGAATTTTATCTTGAAATCATTGGAAGATTCGTTGCCTACATATGGCAATTGGAAATCAATATATGAACTGCTATAGATGCGTTGCAAATGTGCTACATGTAACTAAAAATTTGCTTTCTGGATTCTCAATAATAAAAACAATTCTATTCTCTTGAGCTAACCGTCAAATCTACATGTAAAGTCGAAACCCCATGTGATGATCAATTGTGGTGATGATAAATCTGTTTATTGTCCTGTTTAAACGATCATTATTGTAACTACCAGAGGTGTGATAACTACATACTGCACGTTATATACACACGTTTAAGTGAAACATGGGTCCCATTGTTTGATAATTGATGGCCATTTAATGATAAATTCACATGTGTGTACCTAACTCATACATACTACGGGTTTTTTGAAGTCAATTTCAAAGTTCAAAGTTTTGTCAATTTGTGTAATAAGCATCTCATTAACAACTGAACATATGAAAGTCCAAATCTACTTTTTCTGTAACATAGTGCCACCCGCGATATAAACAGAAAGCATTGAAAACTATGGATACCGCGAGAGAAGGGTCCTATCAATAAACAAAGATGTCTGTGGCTTTCAAGGTTACGTATACCCATTTAACATTCGAAATGTGCAGACAAGAATCCACAGATTCGTCTGAATTGGATTTAAAAAGCGCATGTGTAGTCGGTGATAGTAAACTGGTATCAAACTTCAGTTACACATTGCGTAAGGATTGATAAGTTCAAACGCTATTTATCATTTCAATTGATCTTTTGGGGATTTACAAGGCAACCATCCGCAGCGCAGTCTGCAAGACTCACAGGGTTCTTTCGTTGAGAAGAGGCTGGCAGCCCGGCTTGCGCAAAAGAAAGCTTGGAACTACTACATCACCAAACGGCCACTAATCACAGAGGGATCCTTCGAAAAACCGGTTTGAGATAGACTGTCGTCTAGACTACCTAGAGCATCAGTGCTACTAAAAAACTCCGGTCTTCCGAGAATCTTAGCTGACTGCTAACGTCTAATGAATATAAAAAAACATGGTTGATGTATAACAAGAATATCAATAATTAATCTTTTGTATTCATCATCATTACGTGGGGGTTTGTTAAACACCTCGGACCTACACCATTTTCATATTAATGGATGATCCTTGAGGCGTTGGATACACACATTACATACTCACCGGACTCGAAATCTGAAGATCGGCGGTTTCAACGTAGGCCGCACTATTATCGAGGTGGCTTTAGGTTATGTACATGTACATGTACATGTACATGTAGATATCATATCGAGTACTTTGCTCTGTATAACATTGAGAAGCATTTGAGAGCTTTAAATACCAAATTTTCAGTAGCGTATAAGCCCTCTTATTGGTCTATATTATGTTCGCCTTTTAATTGACACACTAGCACTCCATCCAAAAAGACCGAGATCACGCACAACCATGGGACTATGGAGTTACAAACTAGGGCTAGTTCAAAAGGAAAGATATAGTTCAAATCGGAACGAAGCTTGTCCAAAAGATTTTCCTCAGAGGATTTACGCATGCACGTAATTGAAGGAAATTGAATTCCGGGATTTGCATTGCTTTGAAAAATCTTATCAATTCTTACATATCTCAATGGCAAAAGTAAATTTCGATATTCAAATTCTTATTCTTTTTATGTATTAGCCTTAGCAGCCAACTTTTAATTTTCCGAAATTACTAGTAAACTGAGGTTCGTTAGTCGCTGGTGGCGCTGATCATCTGTTTCAAACATGTGCACCGAACTCGGATCCCACTAGTATATATGGGGGTGTAAACCAAAACTTGAGAGACATTCAAGTTGCACATGATCGGAACGCTGAAATCATCTGAAATTCAAGTTGTGCGTACATAAATTCGTGCTAGCTAGGTGATCTGAAACATAAAGGGCATCAATACCACTAATACCATATGTAGGCTTGCGCAGGTACATGATATTAACTTGTTCAAACCTCAAGTTGAAACTTTTACACAAGTTCCAGATACGCCATCTTGGTATCAATTGATATAGATGAACTGTGATTGAGATTTTCAAATGTTAGGTACCGATGTCAGCCTAGCTATAAGAAAAGTTACTATACTAACGTTTGATAATCAATTTTGACGCTAGTTCAATATCGACATGGAAGAAAAGTAGGGATTAAAAGGAAAACTTTCAGCACATAATGAATTGATGTTTTAAAAAACGTTTGAATCGTTAATATACCTGTACACATACTGTACTTGTAGAGTATAAACGCACAAACTCGATAAATTCATCATCCTAAATTTGCTTGGCGCCCGTCAATCCAGTTTGCATGGCACTCAAAGATTCCAGAGAAACCGGCTAAACTGACCCGTCTGTGAATCTGTGAGAAACCAACGCGTAGTAACTGTGTGGTGTCTAGAAGAACAAAATTGATTCCATTTTTTTTGCTCCTCTGAACTCCAGCAGCTCATATAATATCTCCATATCGGGTCGTCACGCCAACCGGTGTTTCATAGGATTGATGTAAGAATACTATGTTTTTCAAGTTGCCAAGTTACGTACCATATTCCAGGAAGAAACTCAATTATATATCCGATCTTTCAATTGTTCAGGTTTCTAAGCTAAGCTTGTGCATTGTAACTGTCTACAAAACCAGCTTGCTGGTTTCTTTTCAAAAGTTCAATGTTTTTTGCAAACAATATTGGACTGAAATGAAAGTCGACCGTTTTTAAGGTACCAAACTGCGAAATGTTTGCATACCGTTGAATCATCAATTAATTCCGAGGGATATTTTGCATGATCCTCAAAACCTGCTCAAGCAGCGTCATACATGGTGCATACGCGCAACGGCCGGTGTCGACTCCTGAGGCCCAATTGAGGACTTCAGGGGGCGCACCTGTATAGTGGGTTATTTGGTCCGTACGTACAGCACTTGAGTACGTTTGGTCCTAAGCTTGAAGCTAGTTTGGGGAGCTAGCCTCGAGGGCTCTTTTGGTCCCAGCGCTAACATCAATTTGAACGTTACGCACGTCTATAAACAACTCCTATCATTGATGTATGTAGGTTCCTATAGTCTTCCCTTGAAGATCCCCTCTCGTTATGCGTTGAACGTGAGGTTTATGCAAGAGAATCGGCGAGTACATTTATTGTTAGCTCCATCATTTTCAGGACTGATATGGTTTAACAATGCAGGCTGGAGTCCTAATAAGTTTGAATGGCTCTTTTTCATACCGGGCTCGGGCTTATGGATTACTATATATATACACATGTACTCATTCAGATGCTCGGATCCACTCAGTACTGCTTTTAATAAAGGTTGAATTTTAAATCAATTGCTTGTTTCTTGCTTACAGCTAATTTATATACATGTACAGTACATATGCTGCTACTGCTTTTAATAGCTTCGAGACTGTTTTGCTTTCGAATGTCTACTATCTATAGTTTTCATCGAGTCTCATAGGGAGCTAGCTTTGCTTGGCAATCCACTTGAGTTTATAGCTCGCATCTTGTTTATTCTTGTAACCCAATATTCAAGCCCATCAATGAATAAACATTGATACCAGCCGTTAGAAGGTTAACGGGAATCTTGGATGCTCAGTGTTTTTTCCCCTTCATCGTTCTAAGTGGAAATCTCGCTTTCCAGCTCATCGCTGTAGGTCTGGCCGTGAGGCTTTTTCTCGATATAAAGTTCAAATGTTATTTGCAATAGGCGCCGGCGTGACGCTATAGCTTTGTTAAACTTTAAAGACCATACCGTTACACACAATGACTAGTACTCAGGGACCTAAGACCCTACCTCCAGCTGAGTATTGCAGTACATGCGTTTCAGAGTCTTCCAGTCTTCCAGTCTGACGTCTACATTGGAATGCCACGACTAGCACGTGTTGATATCTCAACTGTCAACGTTTATTGAGCCTCAACGTTTTTTTTTTGGCATTCGATGTTTCCAGATTTGTCTGATCGATCACCTACATGTAGGTACATAATTGCACGCGGGCAATGAGCCACTATTTGCGGCCAAACATGGATAAACTCATGCGTATGTATATTGCAAAGAGGTAAGACGGCCGTGGGGGGAGTGGATAGCCTGAACGTTGAACATTGAATTCGTTCGTATATGTAATCAGAAAAGCGGTATTACATAATATGTGGGATGAATAATTAGAAGAATCCAAAAATAAGGGAATTCGAATGGCAATCAATTTCAAAGTCCAACGTTTCAATGTGGTGATGGAACCGCGATATCAAGTGTAGGCTTGGTTCAAATGTTCTCAACATGAAATATTGGCGGTTCTTGTTTGGTCTTTTGGGGGATTTAACGTGCGTTCAAATATATTCCCAGTGACGTACTCGATAAGCCATAGCATGTAGCTTCAAAGTTGGTCACGGTGTCAGCAATAAAAAGTCCTCTATAGCGTGGTTAGACCAGCATTCGCATTTATCAGTGATGTGACCAGTACTTTTGAACAAGTGAAAATTTCAAAGGTTGAATGAAAGAAACTTGGTTAACGATACTTGATCCTTCAATGTTTGCCTCCTTCGCTTGCATTCGTAGTAATTTATACGCCAGCTGTATCACATTGATGGCACGGAGCTACATACATGCAGGCAGGTGTATGTAGAGATAGGCAGGTTACGCTAGCTTTTGACCCTATCAATTGATTGGTGTATGACAACCACTGTGCAGTTAATATTTGAAGATAACTTGAAAGTGACTAAAGTTAAACAAGACTCGAAAACCTGACTTTATTATTATTATTATTATTATTTGTTATATGTCAACTTCAATCTGAGCCCATGTAGGGTTGTAAGCATTGAGACCAGCACTTGAGAGAAAGCCGGTTCTACGCAGCCCGGTGCCCTAATCGCCGTGGACCTTCGAGCGTATGTACAGCTGTACGTTCAAGTTGGTTAGCGGTGGCTCTTTGTTTGTTAAATTCGAAGTCAAGCACAGTTTATGAAAAACCGCGTATTTGCTTATCAACAAAGGATATATGATATCAATCTTCTAGACGTCATCACCATGACCCAAGTTAGTTAACGGTGCATTAGTACGGCCGCCGTTTCATATGTCTTGATGGGCATCACAGATCTACAACGGTAACGTACGTTCATGATGACAACGGCCCAATTCCGCCTGCGTATACACCGGCCGTTGATCACATGATGTATGTTTGTACGCACACTCAAGAGCAGGGTGGCCGCGGTATCAACTTTGTTCGAATTGGCTAATACGACAGCACATCTGAGATTCAAATGGTCTGGATTCCGTATATATGGACAAATTACAGGCCAGCCCGGTGATCACGTTCCAGCGCGCAATCGGAGCGGCGCAGCGGGCCCGGACAATAGCCCAGGTTTACCATCAGCCATCATGGATGATATCATTGATTGAATTTTATCACCGCCATAGTAAATGAACATCGGAGGGGCGGTGCCCAGAGTTCAGACTCGGGAGGATAACCATGGGAGAATCCTGCGCGGCAATTGGATCATTGCAACTGATCTCAATGCCTGGCTGCGGTGAACGTTGATCAACGGGCGAGCGTATAGTATGTACTTGGAACATTGAATCCGTTGAATGCTCAAGTTAATCAATCGCTGACATCAATTTCAGAGCGTTGAGCATGGCACGTGGCATTCCGAGGCCCAATCTTTGGGTTAATCGATTAACCAAAAGCCACCGTTGGCCCCGGGTGCCTTTCAAACGTCGGAACGGAAACTTTTCAGATTCGTGTAATTTTTTTTTTTTTTTTTTTTTCAGCACTTGACTGGTAGCCGTCCACGTCGCCAATCTCCGTGAGATTCCCGTTTAGGCCAAGTTTGATTTCAAACGGTCTATCCGCCAGGCCGGGACCGGTGCAGTGCAGGGCAGCGTATCTGCTTGGCGCCGTATTCAGATATCGATGATCAGGATCAAACGTTTCCAGGTACCTGCATGGCTTCAGAAATCAATGATTTCCTGATCGTCAACCAGTTTCAAGGGTTTTCAAATGTTAAAAATCAATATGTTCAAATCTTGTGTCTTTTTACTCAAAACTTTGAATGTCATTGATATCAAAAACTCAACACATGTAGATGGAGTATACCTACTGGTGCTCGCAGTTAGACATGAATGAAAATACCTTCCATGTTTGAAAAATGTCAACGGGCGCTACGTACGTGGCCCGTTGGCTTGGCGTTGGTGGGGAAGCTTATCAATAATAAGGGCTGAGTACTTTTTTTCAAGTTGCTTCCAGCTAGCTGGACGTCTTGGCGCAACGATACCGATATCGCCAACATTATATAGTGCATGTGGATTTGAGAGTTCAAATTGAGCTTTGTGCGGAGGCTACATACGTATATAGCTCACGACAGACTCTGGCGGTTGCAGGTTTGGCGAGCAGCAAAAGTGGAGCTATAAGGCCTGCTATAGTATTCCGCCATGTGGCTGCTATTTTTGTTTTTTGTTTTTTGTGCTTGCAGCCAACATTGAACTTGAATTTATAACTACTAGGATATCTAGGATATGGCCATTCATTTGGCTAGTGCCGTCCACAAATTGATTCAATATAGTATTCAAATGTTGTTCATCGCGCCTTCACAGAACTGGCCGGCTCCAATCGCTCTCTGGGTCGGTTTGCCAAAGCGTAGTACTGTACGTATAAGTCGCACTTGAGTGCACATCAATGATCATGATGTGCAATGTCAAATATTTGTTGTTTAACCGCCAGTTAGAATTCCTACAGCCGCGGGAGAGGCACGGCCCGCCGCGCCGCGGTGCAGACCTCAAAAAGCTGACAGATACTACCAATAGCCCAGGCCTCTAGAGCTGAGTACCTTGTATATCGAGGTTCCAGTTACCAGCACACGCACGCAGTCTTCTCACCTGAGTGTGTGCAAACCTCCAAGGTCCACTTTAGTCTGGCTGCCACATGGCTGAGGTGTGAGTGAGGGGAAGACAACACTGGAAGAGCACTGGAACATTGATTGAACCTTTGAAGAAAAGAGGTTCCAGCTATACCATGCGCTTGCGATAAGTGTGTTTTCTACCGCAGCATGCACACTGCGGCGCTCTAATCGTCCCGCCCAAATGCGCGAATGCGCGAGAGAGACGCGTGCCACACAATGTAGGCCCAGGTATTGCACCATCCATGCTATAGCACAGCTGTCCAGGTGCCATAAAAGCCAGTCGCCTAGGCTTATGGCAAACATTGAATGATACTCAAGTGCTGGCTCTGAGCCTATTCCCCTACATTGGTATCAGTACTCGATGGGTGGGTCTCTCTCTCACTTCCTCGGAACAAGAGTCTTTCAAACTATATTTGAACCAGGACAGCTGATAGATCTACTCATGGAGTGAGCTTCAGATTCAAGTTCCAATGTCGATCGCTGTGGCATCCATGGACTTGTGGATCCCAAGTCTTGCAACTAGACGCCGGGAGATATCATGATACAATGTTATTGAAGTACACCTCCAAGTACAACCTGAACTAGTTGAGAATCCGAAATATCCCAAACTTTGAGATCAGCAGCCATAGTTGAAAATTATCCAGATCAAGGAATAGTAGCAGTGCCGGGATTGGTATGATCCCACCTTGCAATATAGCTATATATTGAAAGTCAACTGGTCTCAAGATATGTATATTACATGGGTGCCAAAGTAGACGTCGTTGCGCATATGTGGATGGGCAAAGAAAGCAGCCCCAAGCTCTGCAATCGATGTCGTGCTTTAAGTTATCCTGGATTTGTAACATTGGAGCCTTCGAACTCTGAGCCTCGACATTGAATCATTCGATATCAATTGATCCTTGCAATCAGTCAATGGCGCCAGTGTCGTTGATCAATTTTAAAGAGCTGGAATTAACTCTCTAGTGTTTAGGTCGTATACATAGTCCTGCGGCGATCATCCAGTGCTGTGCATCCCACAAATTTCAATACATGTTATAACTTGAACGTTGAAAAAGTTGAAAGCTACCACTACCAGAACTTACTTATGGCCCCAAACAAAGTTTAAACGCAAAATACCATTGCGAATCGTTCGAAACAAAACGCAAATCCGTTTTTTCTTTCCAAGAAACATTTGAGTTTATATGAAATTCATGTGAAATTATTCAGATTTGAAGTCGAAACAACTTTGAACTTGAGTTTGAATATAAACACCCGCATCTACGTCATACCGTATACGCGGTTATAAGTGGACGCCGCCAACCGTGGGGCCCGTGGAGCTGCCAGGTATACAGGTACCGTACCTATGGCTGGAGCTAGTAATTAGCTTCAAGTTTCAATGTTCTCAGTTCTTCTGTCGGACAACTACCCCGCAGGGCCTATTTGCGAGCTAGTAGCGACCGGGTGAAAGAAAAACTTTTTTACATCTTTGATGCTGGCATTTGAGTGGAATAATGGAATGATCTCATCAAATGCTTTCATAGAGAAAGAGATGAGTAAATTGAAAAAGAATAGCCATTGATTCAAGGTTTCCAGGGTTTCAAGCATCAATCATCGATAGGGCCCAAGCAGGGACCTTTGAGGCCTCACAGCACTGAGTGTATCCTGGTTCCGACCGAGTCACCGGTCGAGGTCAAAAGTCGGACGGCACGCAATGACTGCGGCGACCGCGGGGGGGGGACAGCATTAATTAATCAAACAAGTTAACATTGTGATTAACATTTCAATGTTGAACTTTGAAACCAATTCAAGTCGTCGTCGTATACCTTGAAAGTAAGTTGAAACCCCCATTGCAGTTCCGACGTCGCTCTCGCGAGGGGAAATCCTTGGATGCCACCATCGATTGACGTCCTCTAAACCAATTAAGTATACTACATACGTGTATAGTAGACGTCCATATGAGCGCCAACCGTGCACATACTGGTATAGTACATGACGAATTCCTGTTCCTGTGGAGATCTTAATATTAGCAGACTGCTACATCAACGCTACGGCCCGAATGCCTGGGTGTGCCAGCGTATGTATGCGTCCAAAAGAACCAACCGGTCGGCTGCCATCCAACCTAAATCAGGCCCCGGCCGGCTTCATGAGTGCGATCCCATTGATATTGATATCGTGGGGGATACGCTCTACTGTGTCGTTATTTGAATTGCCGGTTGCCTTCCGGTGCTTGCAATGTTCATGACTTGGCTTTCGGGCGCCTTTGGCTGTTCAAAGCTTTTGGTCTTCACGTCTCACTCGTTGCAGCATTTCAAGCTCAGTGTAGTGCGCTACCGTTGACTGCGTACCTTGGAACATGGGACACGGTTCTGGGGTGATCACTAGCAACCAGTGACCAGTGCACACGCTGTGTTTTATTTTATTTTATTTTATTTTTTGGGTTGAAGATCGATCAACCCAAAAATAACTAAAAACACTCAAGTGCGAATATTGCAACTCGCCAATCCACGACGGGCCCTGGACACCCACCGGCCCATGTACGCGCACTATGTGCAGTGGGTGACTAGCGTACGTCGTCGCCCACTGGCAGCCAACACTGAACTAGCACAGTTAACTAGCACAGTTAACTAGCACAGTTAACTAGCACAGCAAACTAGCACAGTTAACTTGGAGTTGAGATCAACCAAGTCCAAAAGTTGTAATGTGTCAGTTTGTGTCTGAGTACTGACATCAATGACTCTGGACCTCACAGAGTTGGAAAGTAAAGCTTCAGTGTTGAGCTCCAGTTGAAGACTAATCAGAGTTATCGTTTACTACAGTAGTGTATACGCAGCTGCAAACGCTGGATGTCGACTTCAAGTTGACTCCCATATATCTCCAACCGCTCGGTCTGGAGCTAGCCTGGCAGCCGTCAATCTCTGGATAAATCAACCCAGCGGTATACCGTGCGAGGGGAGGATCCGAAGGTGGCCGACTGAGTTCTGCAGCGTCTACAACTGGTCTTTTCACGCACTGCGCACACCAAACCACAACCGCAAAGTTAACGCAAACTGCACAACGCACAGCACTCACCGCGCGGTGTGTGCACCCAGATGCTTCTGGCAAGAGTTACTAGCTCTGGAACTCTACTCTACAGCTGGACACGTACGGGAGGAAGTCGGACACCCGTGGCTGATAAGGTCAGGTCATTTTTATGGACACACTGTGAACTATTGGCGGGTCAAATGGTGGAAATGTTGAAAAAGCCGGTATATTTATCATGATATAAGAAAAAACTAGTTTGAAATAAAAAAGAAGCATGTTATGTGAAATAAATAAAAGTAGTGATTCTTAAAAGACATTAGTATTAAGAGAGAGAAATAAAAAAAAAAAAAAAAGCATGAGAAAAGCTAGCAAGATAGAATGGATGATATAGAGCCTTCAAGCGAAATTGAAAAATAACCTGTTTTGGAAAAAAAAAAAATATTACTACTAGTTTTGAAAAATAAAAACAACACGCACACACACACAAAATAATAAAAACCTCATTGGTGTCGACATCGGTAGGGGCCAAACCAGCACCAGCACCGCCACTAATAAATTACTTCTTTGCGCGCCGGCAGTCGACGTCGGCAGCGGCGGCGGCACCGCCGTAGCACTGCTTTGCGTGCGTGCGGGCGTGCTGGGCCAGGTTGTCGCTGCGCGAAAACGTCTTGCCGCACTGGCCGCACGCAAAGGGCTTCTCGTGGGTGTGCAGCGACCGGAAGTGGCGCTTGAGGTGCTCCTGGCGGCGGAACCGGCGCGTGCAGTGCTGGCACACGAACGTCTTGGACGAGTCGTCGGACAGCGTGGGCTTGCGGCCGCGGCGGTACACCACCATGGCAGCCGCCGCCGCCGCCGGCGAAGGGTCTTGCAAGGGATCGTCAGAGAGCTCTGCGGCGGCGGTGCCTGCTGCTGGCGACGAGCTTGGAGAATGCGCATGCTTTTCGTCCTCTTCGGCCGGTGAAGGAGGAAACACGACATTCAACCCATCGCTGCTGCTGAGAGACTCAATCTTGACTAGGGTTTGTTCAACCTTGCAGTTGCCG
>JAJMAG010000347.1:0-17525 GCA_030564905.1 Geotrichum fermentans
TTGTCCCCAAGGATGCTGTACCTCTGTAACTTCTCTTTCTCTTTCGATTCGAGAACTTTCAGAGGGTCGCTTCCGCATGTGCTTCCACCCACATGTCGAATACCAACGTCGTAGTGTTTCTCAACCAAGTCGTCGTCAACAGTGAAATCGGTGCGCAGATTCTCGTTGTTAAGCGAACCGACCACCCTTTCGACGCTGATTTTTTTCAAATAGTCATTGCCGTCGCGAAATAAGAATAATAAAAAAAGGGTCTAGGCCCCTGGAAAAAAAAAACTCGAAATCTAAAGTGGAAGGTTCCAGCATCGTTAACCACAAAAAAGAGACGTGGTTAAGGCCCCGGAAACTGCAGCTGAGCCTCGGCACCTCACAACGCCAAATTTGAACATTGAACCTTAATATTAATTAAAGCTTTGAGATCATCACGATCATGAAATCCTGGAGATACTAGTGGACTAAGAAGTCTGCTTCAATCTAATATACATTATAACAAGAACAAGAATGAAAAAATAGCGCGCAAGTATCGTGAGGCGAGAAATGAAATTGTTCAAAAGACTCTGTGCTACCTGACTAGCACAATAAGCACCATAGACAGAAACGGTAATACAGATTTCAAGTTACTTGGAGAGCATACTTTACTATTATATCAACTTGGACACTCAAGTGCAGTGCTCAGTATTGCTTCAAAGTTCTTTCTCCTCCTTTTAGAGTACATATATAGGGTTACGGAACTACCTGCCAGCACATGTGCACTTTCAATTGTCATTCACCACAAAAAGCTCAACGTCACCATCAACACTCAAGGCGCCCTGCCCCCCTAATGAATATTCGCCGTTATTGTTATTTCCAGCAGCTGACGCCATTAGTAGAAGGTGTGTCGCTATATCAATCAAAATTCATGCTTATATTCCCGCTGTGATGCTCGATTAGGCAACCCAATTTCGAACATGTATACTTGAACAATATTGATTGATTGAAACGCTGAAATTTGATGGTTGACTTGCATGCAAACTCTGATAAAGCGATACGTGCGCCTTGAGAGGGTCAATCGAGTGCTTGAAGACCTAAAGAGTTATTGTGCGATAACCGGCCGGCAGAGTCGACGCAGTTAGTGTCAATACCAGTCGGCAACATTTGAACTTCAAATGTTTGAACTCAACATCTGGAGACACATGGGCTGCCGCTGTTGCACACAATGTAAGTAAAATGCAACAAATTAATTAAGGCCCTTGGATAAAATTAGCTCCGCTGCACCCTGGGGCTTAATGTATACATCCAGTGCTGGCCGTTGAAAGACTCCCGCGTGCGGCTACAACACCTTCTTCGCCAAGAGCTCAAGGCTCAAGTGCCGTTCAAACATGAAAACGCAGCTAGAACCACCTGGGCTTTGAAGTGATCGACATTTCGACAGTTGAAGCACGACTTCAGAACCAGCACTTAGAACCGAATCCATGGACGCTTTGTCTGTGAACATGTATGGCCTTAGCGACTTGCAGGGTGCACAGTGCTTCGCGCGTTCAAGTTCAAATGCTGTCGATCGGATGTCGTGAAGAGAAATCTTCAACCCGCGGCCCCACCCTTCCCCTTGCACATCATGGATATCAATATATGTACTGTAGTATGTAATGCACGGCTTGTGCGAGCGCGCTTTGTGTAATAAATGCCCAGTGTGCATGCTTAAAATACTCGCGAGATCGAATGCTACTTGCGTATGTATGTAGACAAGGGCCGTAGATCCTCGCAGTGTCTAGCACGTGGAGCTCTAGATGGGTAGATAGAGGCGGAGAAACACAGGAGGGTTTGAAGTTAACAGCCAACATCTGAATTCAACACGAGTTGAATGAAACAGGAATGAAATTTAGTTGATATATAAGAAGTGTAGAAATTTCAATGGTCTTCAAGGAGTATCTAAAATAGACAGTTAAGATGAACAAATCAGAACAAGAGAAAAACCGGAGCCTGGCTCTTTGTTTCCAAATATATGTTGAGATTTTAATTAAATAAGCCTTGAGAGTAATAAGAATTGATGAGATCGAAAAGGGATTTGGTGTGTTTCTGCTTGGCGATTTTCAAAGATTTTAAAGGCCAATCCAACTCTCAAGCTTGTTATATTTCAGTCAGTTATTAACTAGCCATATATCAAACACACACACTTTCTCCGCTGCAATCAGCAATTGAGAATTGATTTGGGAGTTGAACCTTGTATAATATGTAAGATATACTTGTGCCCAGCCCTTTAAAGAACATTTTAACTAAACAATAAAAGAGTTGAGTGAGAACTTGCAGTACTAAAAACTTTGCAGAGGATACAACAAATGTAGGAATAAGATTCCAACGAAATTAATGTTATCAAGGATTTCAGTTTAGTGCTAAACGCTGCTGATGCGATATTGGAACGTTAGCTATGTAACATATAAAACGTATATGAATAACAATGAATCAAAAAGATTGAATAGGAAGACTGTGGTCATTCAAACCGCTTTTCTAAAATTAAGTACCCTGAAACACAGATGACGCTTTTGAAAAGCAAAACGCCCTATTTTAAGCTTTATAAGACTCCAAAATCCAGATGCCTCCAAAGTCTTCACAGGAGTTATACATGTAAGGTGTCTTTAATTAGTTCTCACCTTCTTATTGTTATTCTTACTAAACCCCAAATACATATCTAGATTAGTATTGAATCCAAATGTCGCTTTTAGTCCACGTTTGCAATTAAGAATTAGTCTACCCCGGAGTTATGGTCAAATGTTATTCAAACCGAACATTGAACGTTACATCCATACACATGCGTCCCTGGTAGTGGCCATCTTACTCCCATACACCTGTACATACATTGTCTGTACTCAAAGTTGCTCACATTACACATTATCACCAGAGTATACACATGCACATACATTTCAAAGTTACCACGATGCCCTTCAAATACCGATACCATTACTACAAGGAAATGCCGTAGATTGATCAAGAGGCGGGCAGTTGGGACCTGGAAGTTGTATATAGCATCAAATACGCGGGTGCATTAGAAGATGGACCAGCGTCTGGAGTAGATATAAACGGAATAAATAGTTTCACGAATTATGGTACTCTAAATTCGAGATTCGGAAATTGTAGGGACATTGGATTCTATTCAAGTTTTTTCAACATATACAAAAACCGACAGCCCATTATAGAATACCAGCTGGCTTCTACGTGATCGATCCGCTGGTAAGCTTGTTGTTCAACATTATGTAGTACGACTAGACACAGGAATAACCAGCAGACGCCCATGAATTAACTCCTCCAAGTATCGTATGCAATTCAAATGTTGATCCTGGACAATAACTGTACAGGTAGAACCATTTGAACATATGGCGCTTCACAAACCTTTTTGAGCATTTGCGGAAAAAAATTTCACTGCTGAAAGGTGCCTTAGGCCACGGTATCGCCTAAACCCTATCGGTTACAAGATATCGGATGTAGAGATCCGTCTCTGCACAATCTGTCAATCAAAGAACTGGAGACTGATGTCCATTAATGTTCAAAAGTAAGAGTCTCGTCAGTCTCAAGAAACGTTGAGCCTTTTACTCTTATTGCATGTACAAGCGGGTTTATTTAAGGTATGTAGCCAGATATCGAGATGTACCGCCGGCCCTTTAGAGTTCAAGGCCCAGGGCCCTATCGACACTGAAACTGCAGTATCAGCTTATCAATTGGCGCCGTTCATATATATCAACCGTCACCTGAAAAAAACTCAAAGTTTAAAAGCACGAGAATTAAAGTTTTTTCAAGGAACACTGACCGTTACTGCTAATTGCAGCTGTTTGAGTTCGCAGGCGTCGCGTCTGAATTTGCGGAGAAGCTTCACTTATCGCGAGTTCAAAGTTTTGAGAGAAATAAATTTGAATAAATAACGCTCGTCTCGCAGCTTGAATTTCAAAGCAAACATTTGAAGTTTGTAATTGGAAAGAAAAAGATTCGCGAACCTTTTTTTCGCCGGGTTTTGCCATGTAATCCCAACATCAATGATCCCACGGCTCTGCACACAGGGAGGTCTGCAACGCCGTCCGTGCCAACAAGCTTTTCATACCTCTAGCAAGGGTGCGCTGATTTCAATGTTTATTGGTTATGTTTAGCACTTCCCATTCTATAAATACAACAATTGATTGTGATTCACGTGGAGAGATTGAGATCGATAAGTCAACAGCAGTTGAAGCCACTGAACCACGACACGCACAAGAATTCAACGGGCGGGGGCATTTAAGCGAATTATAATGGGTGCCAAGAAATTTGAGCTTGTAGATTCAATATCAGGACCATACGTCTCCTACATCTCGGCATGCTTCAAATGCTGCTTCAGAGGCAAGCATTCGAAAGCACATCTATAAACGCGGGGACGAGCATACATAATCTCCTGCACCATGTATGATAGTCCAGTCAAAAATTTCAAAGTTGAGTGGCATGTTGTGCATGCTATAATTGCCCACCACCTATAATTTTTGGACACAAAACAATAATATAACAGTTGAATGCGCGCGTGTAATGCTTGGAGCTCGATCGCTCTGCAACTTGAACTGGAATCATATGCTCCCCCAGGCTGTAGCCATTCGCTGCTTTGAAGGAGGAGAGGGAAGTCGGCCAGTCACTGCGATATCGCTTGAATTCAGCCTTCGCCTTCGCTTTCGGAGTTACGCACGGGATTAGGCCGTGCGCAAGGGTATGTCGTAGATTTAACTTACAAATCTATAGCGCACCCCAGGAATCAGCTGAAAATGATTGACCAGCCGAGTAGCACAAACGTGGAGCGTTTGCTGTCAGCCAGAGCCGGGTGACCGACGGTCCACTGGCGATCCCTGCTGCGATCGATAGAGTTCGCTAGTTCCTGCAGCGGATTCCACGCCGGGCCCGGCTGCACAGTCGTGATCTTCACTGAGCAGTCCTAGAGCTCTACAGTTTTCAATGATGTTGATATTGTATTTCCAAATCTTCCATGCTTCAAGAGGTTGATCGCTCAATAGCTAGTTAGCAGGGTTTGGCGTGAGCTAATAGCTTAGAGTCATTTTGCAACCAACGAAACTAGCGTGGACGCCTACCCCAATATTATTTCGTGTGCCACTAGTGGCGGTTGTTTCTTTTCAGCAGGGGTTTTCGTATACTTCACGGCCAGCATAATATCGAATTGAAGGGACATGTATGGTGCCTGCACTGGCTTTAAATTGTAGAGGCGATGTGCGTTCAGCCAACACTGATTCGAATGCTCAAACACGGTACGTGCCTGCTATTAGTATGCATGCAGTGGTGGATATCTGCCAAAATTAAAAAATTAAGGCCGCACCTAAGTAGATTAGCCTAAAAGAAACAAGGCACCCAGTGCTGCTACTAAACTATGTAGCCAAAAGAGTATGTCTTGCCCGCGGTAGACAGACGCACGGAACCAAAAAAAGCATAGGCCTATCAGACTCCGTGGCCAAAGACGTTGTCCTTACGATGCCTGAGAGACAATATACCGAGAAAAAAAACTTGTGTTCAAATTTTATGCTCAAGGCCTCTCACTTAAATCAAAAGCTCCAATGTACTCTATATACTGTAAGTGGATGGACTGGCGCAATCCGCTCGGTGTGCGCCAGTATTCCCGTGTACCAGGACGAAAGCACGGCATTGAATGCAGGAGGAGCGGGATAACATTGTAGGCCATGGTAGATAGTACATGTGTGTGATGTATCATAATTTATCACCATACATGGTACATGGCCCTCAATATTGATTGATATGCATGCTGGCGGATTAAAAGTTACTAAAGGAGGACTTCTTATAATATATATTTCGGGTATCATATCGATGTGCAGCATGTATGTCTGGGCTCTACTATCGTGATGAACAATTAAAGTCAAAAATAATCAAATTATATCGATACTCTGGTTTTTTGGAATCAGTCAGTATTAATTTCGGTACCGTTGCCAGTGGCATTTGTAAGTTTAGCTTTGAGCCCAACAAGCATTTGAAGTTTTAGATACGATAATGCCAGCGCGTAGCTACAAACATTTCGATATCGAATGCTCAACATTGCACTAAGCGAGCAGTTGATTCCTGGGGGTATTTAGGTAGACAAAGTACTGAAATACCGTTCCAAGATGAGCAGAGCAAGGCAAGTTGATTGCAAGATAGTATGTCCGCACAACTCTTGCCCTATCGTGTTCACTCTACTACTACTATGTAGCTGCTGCTATTCTACGTACGTGCAAGCCTTCCTCTACTGGAACTAGTGACGTCCTTGTTGGCGGTTGAAGACCCTGCAAACATTTGAGCATTCAAACGAGTGCCTGTGTATAATCATGATATTTCAGCTGTTGAATTTCAATATTTTTCTGTTTTTTATTTGTGACGCATTTCCCATTTCCATCGGTTTTTCACGTTGTGCCCCTGCCCGTTGCACTAACCCTCATGCCGTCAAGCCATGGTTAGGCGCTTGGTTAATGCCTTAGGGTTTCTATAGCGACAGCTGCGTTATGCGTGTGCGGCTTCTGCTATTGGCCACAATTTTACCAGATAAAAAAAAGCAAAGCCTGTGGACGCTGCGTGCGTGTGGCTTGCATAGTAGAATTTTTTTATTTTTTTATTTTTCTTTGGTTAGTTAACCTGGAACTTTAAAGCGAAGAATGCACAAAGCACCTGTTGGCTCGATAACCAAACGGGCAATGTGATTCATTACGACTGCACTCAGGAAGAAAAAAAAAAAAAAAAAAAAAAATAAATTTTAACGCTGCCGCCATCGTAAATTTTTATGTCTTGAGCTCCACCTCCCTCTCGCTCTTCTCCATATATAAATCCTGACCTCCCTAGGCTTTTTTAATCTTTTGTCCTTTTTATTTTATTTTTTTCCCTTTCGCTTTACATTTCTCTTCAGAACTTTCTCTCACCCGCTTTCAGTACAACAACTCGTGTGATGGAGAAGGCAGTTAACCAAGAATCCTACGACCTTGAGAAGCACGGGGAGACCCCCGAGCACATAGGCTCCAACGACGAGTATGCAGACCACGAGTCTGTGCTGCCTGGACAGGTCCAGCGCCAGCTCAAGCAACGCCACGTCTCCATGATCGCCCTCGGTGGTACCATCGGAACTGGTCTGTTCATCGGTACTGCCACCCCCATCCAGAACGCAGGCCCCGTGGGCTCGCTGATTTCTTACGTTTTCATGGCTACCATCGTCTACTCCATCGCAAACTCTATCGGTGAAATGGCAACATACATCCCCATTACGGGCTCTTTCACCGTGTTTTGCTCGCGCTTTGTGTCTCCAGCTCTTGGTGCTTCTGTTGGTTGGCTCTACTGGTTCTCTTGGGCCATCACTTTTGCTATCGAGCTTTCCGTCATTGGCCAGGTCGTCGAATTCTGGACTTATGCCGTTCCCATCGCAGCCTGGATTGGTATTTTCTTTGTGGTCTTTACCCTTCTTAACTTCGCCCCCGTCAAGTACTACGGCGAGATTGAATTCTGGGCTGCCTCCATCAAGGTTATCGCTATTGTGGGCTGGCTCATTTACGCCCTCTGCATGGTCTGCGGTGCTGGCAAGACTGGCCCCGTTGGCTTTAGATACTGGCGAAACCCTGGCCCCATGGGACCTGGTATTTTGTCTTCGAACGAAAACACAGGCAAATTCCTTGGATGGCTCTCTTCTCTCGTCAACGCTGCTTTCACATACCAGGGAACCGAGTTGGTCGGTATCACTGCTGGTGAATCCACCAACCCCAGAAAAACCGTCCCCCGTGCCATCAACAGAGTCTTTTTCCGTATTCTCATCTTTTACATTCTCTCCATCTTTTTCATGGGTATGCTCGTTCCTTACAACGACCCTGCATTCACTGCCGACGGCTCCTATGTTGCTTCTTCTCCCTTCGTCATTGCTATTGTCAACTCGGGAACTCCTGTCCTCCCCCATATTTTCAATGCTGTTATCCTGACTACCATTCTGTCTGCAGGTAACTCCAACGTCTACATTGGATCTCGTCTCTTGTACGCCCTGGCGCTTGGTGGCGTTGCTCCCAAGGTGTTCCTTAGAACCACCAAGCAGGGTGTTCCCTACGTCGGCGTCGGCGCCACGGCTCTCATTGGTCTTCTGGCCTTCATGGTTGTCTCCGAGGGTGCCTCGACTGTCTTCAACTGGCTTGTCAACATCTCCACTGTCGCTGGACTGCTTGCCTGGGCCGCCATTTCCTACTCCCACATTCGATTCATGAAGGCTCTCGAGTACAATGGAATCTCGCGTGACAGCTTGCCCTTCAAGGCCAAGCTCGGCGCTCCCTACGCTTGGTACGCCCTTATCTGCAACATCATCATCACCTTGATTCAGGGATTCACCAGTTTCTGGGACTTCACTGCCGATGCCTTCTTGACGGCATACATCTCCGTCTTTATCTTTTTAGGCTTCTACATTGTCTTCCAGTTCTTCATCTTCCGCGATGGCTGGGAGCTCCAGCATCCTATCGAGACCCTCGATATCGACTCTGGTCGCCGCGAGGTCGACGCCGTCGACTGGGAAGCCATGTCGCCCAAGAAGGAGGGCCTCATCGAGAGATTCCTGGACTTTATCTTCTAAATAGATCATTAGCAACTAAGAACGCTTGTACGCCCCATGTATCCATTATTTTTTTTTCATGTTCATTTTTCATTTTTTTTCCCCCCTTGTATCAATATATGTTTTTGTCTTTTCTATTATGAAATTTCTTATAAAACTTATTTTTGCATGAAGCCAAGGATCGCTTAACCGTTTGTAGCATTTATCGACATCACGCTGTAACTCTCATACAAATTATGCAAGTTGCTATATAAACTATAGATCTTCGGCCCCGCTTTTCCACATCAGCCGAACGTCGAAGAGCCGCCTCTTGCTACTCGTTTTTGCACACTCAATCTCCAATCATTCGGGCTCGACGCGTATCGATCGTGCAACGGCTGGATTCTCTCTGCGCGCTTTCTCTTTGACAAATGGGCCGGGTCTGCTACCTTGAAGAACGTGGGCGCTACTTCTGCGAGCCACTTGGGGTCTATCGTCGTCACAGTGTGCATGTACTCCTTCGTAGTCAGGAGTAAAGTGTGGTATATCACGTACTCAGCGGGCTTGCCAAAGAGCGACGACGAAGGGTGCATGTAAACAGGCGTGCTCTCAATAAGCGTCTTGTAGCCTTCCTCAGGGTCCTTGCGTGCCGAGTTGCGGAAAAAGCCGGCGCAGAGGGCTTTACGGATAACGTCGGTGTTGCTCGACAGCAGGCCACCGCGGCCGCTGCCACAGGAGATGATGGGGTGCTTGTAGCGATCCATGATTGAGACCAACTGCTTTCGGACGTCGAGCGCTCGCTTCATGCTTCGTTCCTGGATGAAGTTGTCTACGCACCAGACGCGTGATTGTCCAGACCGCACCCAGCCATTATAAACGTTCAGCAGCATCAAATGATCGCCGTGAGGGTCATGGAACTTGGCTTTTTTCTGGTCTGCTTGTTGCTGTTTTTCCTTGGGTCTGTAAAAAACATTTTGAACACTGAGCATGGCCACTATAGTAAGCATTTCCTCCGAGCACTTGGCATCCACAGACGTAATAAGCACCTTTGCCAAGCCCGGTTGCATTGGGAAGTCAGCCATCTTGCGGCCAAGTCGCGTGAGCAGCCCCTCAGAGTCCAACGCACGTAAAGCATATAATTCTTCAAGCGCAGTTAGCAGCGTATTGGCAGGCGGTGGATCCATGAAATCAAAATGCAACAGGTCGTTGATACCCATCGCCTTGAGCATGAGAATGGTATGTGCCAGGTTCTGTCGCTGAATCTCTGGAATCGTATTGGGCAGCATTTCAGTTTGAAACGCTTGTTCAGTGTAGAGCCTGTAGCATTTTCCCGGTCCTGTTCGGCCAGCACGACCTGACCGCTGGTTTGCCTGCGCTTGTGAAATGGGCGAAATAATCAGCGAGTCCATGCCTAGTTTAGGGTCGTAAGCGTTGATTTTGACAAATCCAGGATCGACGACATAGTAAATGCCGTCGATGGTGATTGACGTTTCGGCGATATTTGTCGCAATTACCACTTTGCGGCTTCCAGGCGGCGCAGGATCGAAAATCTTGCTTTGCATTTCACTTGGCAATGCCGAATACACTGGAAGGACAATTAATTCAGGAACATCTGGGCCAAGTGCCTTCATGCGCTCATAGAGCACTTCGCAACTGGTGTCAATTTCTTCTTGACCCGTTAAAAACACTAAAATATCTCCTGGAGGTTCTGCCAAATGGATTTGCATCACTGTCATCAACGCAGCATCAAGATAATCAAACTCAGGCTCTTTCGTGTACATGATATCAACGGGATACGTTCGTCCCGGGATATAGAGAATAGGACATCCTAAGAAATACTCCGCAAACTTTTCTGCATCAAGAGTGGCCGATGTAATGATCAACTTCAAATCAGGCCGGCGTTGAGAAGCTTTTTTTAGTAAGGCAAACAAGACGTCGGTTGAGATTGTACGTTCATGGGCCTCGTCAAGCATAATAACAGAGTACTGGGACATGTCAGGATCAGCCAGAGCTTCACGTTGAAGCATACCGTCTGTCATGTACTTGATTTGTGTTTGTGGGCTAGTGCAGTCATCGAATCTAACGAGATAGCCTACTGTGCTTCCAAGTTTGCACCCAACTTCCTCTGCCACACGCTTAGCCACTGATTGCGCGGCAACACGACGAGGTTGTGTACAAGCAATCTTTCCATTCTTAGAAAACCCCTCCTCATGCAAAAACTGAGTAATCTGTGTTGTTTTTCCAGATCCCGTATCTCCCACAATGATGAGAATTTGATTATCGTGTACTGCTTGCAGAAGCTCACTCCGTAGTTGATACACAGGCAGACTCTTGCGTTGATCGCTAATGCTCATATTAGTGCGTTTTCCGTAAGATACATTTTGATTACTCGTAGCTTTTTTCCATTCAGGCATATCTTGATTTGCCTTTTTGCGAAAATCGTCGGCAAAGACCTTGACGTTTTGGTTTGTCGATGAGTTGGCGGCAAGTGGATCTTGCCATTGCGTATCCAAGTCAGCTTTGCCTCTTTCTTCTTGTGCCTTTTCTTTAGCTGCCTTTTGTCGTTCTTCACGGCGTTCACGAGCCAACGACGCTCCCGACATTGCAGCTCTGTTTAAGGAACCCTCTGGAGCACGCACAACTCTAACAGGACTTAATTCCAAGCTCTGTTTTGTCTGGCCTGCCAGAAACGGAGGCTCTTCTTCGCGAACCTCAATATCTACTTCCTCTTCTGGCTCTAACGTGTCAAAATCTTGCTCTCTAGCTGCGTTAATGTCTTCATCGAGCTCAGGATAATCTAATGCAGAAATAGCACCCGAAGCAATTAATTGCCGGATTTCCCAGCGTTCTGGTGATGTGAGCCGTTTTTTAGCCTTTCTGATAGCGCCCTGCGGAGGGTCCTGGCCATTGCTATGCATTATAGTGCTATTAGCACCAGTAAGAAAATCAGGCGCTTGTTCCAAATCTTCTCCAGTAGTCTGGTCTACAACTTTCATTGATAGACTAATCTTGCCATTTTCAATCTTCATCACTTTGACCTTCACGGGTTGATTCCGCTCCAACACGTCTTCAGGGTGTTCTACTCGAGCGCCTTCGCGAATAGCAGATACATGAACAAGTCCTAAATATGTTAGCGTATGATATACTGAATTGTTCACAACTTACCATCCACTTTCCTTCGTACTCCCTCAAGCGTCACAAATGCGCCAAAGTTTTTCACGTTTGTAACATATCCGTCGTAGATCTTTCCAACTATGGCATCGTCGTCCAAATCCCTTTTTGGTGCTGCTCTTCTCCGTCGGCCAAAATCATCCTCCTCGTCGCTATACTCTCGCCTCCGTCGACTTCGACCGTAATTATCTTCAGGACTGCGGTACCGTCGGTGTCTATCTCTTGGTGGCGACGGGCTTTCGCTTTTCCGGCTTCTCCGCCTCCGTGGCGAAGCATCTCTATGACTTCGTCTCTCAATCGTTTTCAGCTGATCCAAGGCTTCGTCCACCGCATTACTGGGTATTGGCGCAGTATCTGGTAATGCCAAACCCTTGAATATTTTCTCCTTCTCCTTCAAACTGCTCCCATTCTTGTTATCGAGAGTCTTGCGTGCGGCTTTGTATTTCGGGTGCAATTGTTTGATAACACGATCCACGTTTTCTATAAACGCGTCTGGAAACTCGGCTCCAACCTCGCTGAGCTTTTCTTTCAACTCACCCACGTCTTTAGATTGAGAGTGCAAGTCGAGCATAAACTCGGCAAGCGTTTTGTCGCTTACACCAGTGTAGTTTGAGATTTCATCCGTTAACCTTGAAACCAAGTTCAGAACCTCAAGCTTTTCAATAGTATCCATAGCTTGCGACGGTTTCGAAGTGGTAAGTGCGGGCTTGATATGTTTGCAAAGGACAATAATAATATATTTTTCAAATTTTACAATCACGTGATATTGATGCGATTAAATACATAAGAGCTCTTCTACAAAGTGGGCGAGTCATGAATGCCATCCTTATCGACAATTTTGATCTAAACAATTAGCGAGTCCTTCTAAAAGAAGATAAACACTTACCTGGATGCCCTTGAAATCAATAGGGATTCGTCGTTTGATTTCCTCAACGCATTCACCCATGAGGCTCAAACCCTCCTCAAGGGTCAAACCGGGTTTATGGTGGCGATCAAGCAAAGCTAGCACATAATAAGAAGCATAACCATGAGCAGCGTATGGCAGCTCAACATTGGCCGCAAGGTAATCAATCCAGTTCAACACAGGCTTCTTGGTCTTTGTGTTGTAGCTTCCAATGAGAAGGTTGACCTGGTAGGGTTTCTGGCTGGTTAGTACACATGATTGTCATCAACGTATAAAGACCTACTCTTGATCGCAGAGCACTGGCTAGCTCATTTCTGGTAAAGCTGGCGACAGCCGTGGATGTCATCTCTGTTCCGTTTCTCATGCCGTACAATTGAATATTAGCCTGCAGATACTCTGCAAATTGCACTGTCATCCGTTAGATTAGGGTACTGGATATCCATTGGAAAGCCTACCTGTATCGCCGGCCTCGCCAGAGAATGCAATCAGACTGTGATCGTTGAGCTTTCTAGTCTTGTCATCGTCTGTCTTGAGCACCGAAATACCGCGCATGGCAGCCTTGGAGGTGGCAACGATGACCTCTTCTGCAGTGGTAATTGCTAATAAAATATCCATGTTGTTTGTTTAGATCGTTGCGTTATTCTATCGACAGGTGGGGGTGATGGCAAATATTGAAGGACGGTGATGGCTAACGATCGATGGTAGCTGGAACATCCCAATTGCCATCGGTACACTAAACGTTGGGAGTTTTGTGCTAAACGCGTCCACGACCCCCAAATAGGAAACGTAATTAATATAATCTTTGCTCTACGCGTTTACATGTTTTTTTTTTTTGTAAATCAGTTATCCTCGGTATTTCCTTTTCGCATCCACTCCACCACGTCCGCAATATACACTGAACAGAAACAATGCCTGACCTTGAACCCAAACACGATGATTCAGACTCTTCCATGCCTGAGGTCGGTGATATGATCTCGCTTAAAGAGTAAGCTGACTCGATGTTTGTCAAATTATCTACTAACAAGCAAGACTTCCTGACGCTGGCGTCGACGAAAACATCATGCTTCAGTTTTACAGCCGCCTATTTCCCTACCGGTACTTTTTTCAATGGTTAAACCAGTCGCCTTCTCCTAGCACTTCCTTTACAAACCGCGAGATCGCCTTCACGTTATCAAACCAGGCATACCTGCGATACCAATCTTTCCCCAACGCCGAGGCCTTTAGGAAAGAGGTATTGCGCCTTAATCCGTCACGTTTCGAAATCGGCCCAGTATACACGTCAAATCCACGCGACCGAAAGATTGTCAAGAAGTCACAGTTCAAGCCACTTCGCAAAGAGCTTGTCTTTGATATTGATTTAACAGATTATGACGATGTGCGCAAGTGTTGCCAGGATAAAAAGATTTGCACCAGATGCTGGCAGTTTATTACTGTGGCGATAAAGATTCTTGATACAGCTTTAAGAGATGACTTTGGATTCAAAAATATTTTATGGGTGTACTCCGGTAGAAGAGGTGCTCACGCCTGGATTTGCGATACAAGGGCGCAGCTAATGGATGATCAAAAACGTCGCGCTGTTGCATCTTATCTACAGTTGTATGGCAAGAACAAACGTGTGCTGCCGCGACCGCTACACCCTCACGTTGAACGCAGTTTTGAAATTCTAAAACAGAGGTTCACTGAAGATATTCTTGAAAATCAGAATCCTTGGGATACCCCAGAGGAGAGTGAATCTCTTTTAGAAGGTATTCCTGACAAAACGCTGGCGTCATCTCTTCGCGACAGTTGGAGCCAGTATGGATCTAGGTCAAGCAAGCTCAAGTGGAAAGATATTGACCAGCTTGCCCAAAAGGGCGTTTCAAAGTCACTAGACTCGAGACAATTAAGAGATGCTAAACAGGATATCATTTTACAAACAATGTATCCACGCTTGGATATTGAGGTCTCTAAGCATTTGAATCATTTACTGAAATCGCCGTTTTGCGTCCATCCTTCAACGGGCAGGGTGTGTGTCCCTATCGATGTGGACCGCGTGGAAGAATTCAATCCTTTGACAGTGCCTACTGTAACGCACCTTCTTAGCGAAATTGATGAATATGACACCAAGAACAAGCCTCTGGAAGGAGCACCTACTGAACGAGTTTCTGACTATGAAAAAACTTCTCTCGCGCCATACATCCGATATTTTAAGAAGTTTTCAAATCAAGTGATGAAGGCAGAGTTGAATGAGAAACGATCACGAGAAGAAGCTAGTCTTGATTTCTAATGGACCTCACTCTACATAATACATTCCTAAATATTAGCCAAAATAAGCTTTCAGCAGTGTACTGAATAATGTTTCTAAATCTCGAATACTTTTCATCGGGAGTACACCAAGTTGTAAAGCCTACCCATCCAGGTATCTTTAATAGTGGCCGTCTTCAAAGACTTAATTTCTAATTCCTGAGATCCATCTTCATGCCACCATGTCAACACGCGGCCCGTAACATCAAATTCCCATTCACCTGACGAGATAATGACCTCAAAGTCTTCCTCTGGATAATGGAAGGCCGGAAGCGCGATTTCAGTTCCAATCTTCTTATCAAGACAATGGTGGGCGTCGATATGCAGCCTAAAAGAGCTAGTCTTCATCTCAAACGTATATTTCTCGAGACCGCCTGCCACGCTAAGAGGGAATGGGCGAGCGATGGCTCTATCTGCTCGTTCCAAGTGTGATCTGGTCAATTTGCTATCAAGCTCGAGAGCTACATTGACATCAGAGGGGGAAATGGCGTTTTGTTTTTCGTTGTCAAGTTCATCAACTAGAGTAGATTCCGATGAAGGGAACTCCTCGATCTTTTCCACCAAGTTATGGACTTGGCAGAAAATGCTAAAATCCTCGCCGTTCCAGTAATCACCAAAACGATGCGAGTTTTCAGCAGAGTACACCCAAAGAGTATGGTGGATCTGCGCACCTTCAAGAGCATTTCCAAGTGAGTCCCATGCTTTAATTTGCTGACTGTAGTCGCCAGACTTGTAAGCAGCCCTTTCGTTCATGTCGAATGGCATACCTGTTTCCGACATTAGACAAGGATGGATTCCAATGTTCTCACGACCCTCATCTCTCATTGCAATAATTTGATCCCTCATGCAATTTCTGATAGCCTGCTCCCCAAACTTGATGGCTAAAGGAGGCGCCGCATATCGTCCACGTAAAACTCCAAGAACATCTGCATTCCACCATGAGCTCCATTGCTTCTGAACCATTGTAAGCCCATCATAGTAATGGGGTGCGTAAATGATGCGATTGTCCATGTAAGGCGAGTCCTTGAGCATTGGAGGAACTGACATTGTAGGAGGTTGACAGAATAGAAACATTTGCTTGTCGATTTTTCTCATTTGTGTGTAGAATCTGTTCCAGTATCTTGTAAAGTATATGGTGTTGAACTCTGTTTCGTCGAGAGACACTCCTTCAGCGCTGTACTTGAAGTAGTTTGGCTTGAGTACTTCGTCAGTGGTGTCGTTCCATACCCCATGCTGAGCCCAGATGCAGCGGCCAAGCTCCCAGCCCGGATCGCGCTTCCATCCGTACTTTGTGTCATCGTAGTCTTCAGCAGATACCCATGCACGGAGGCCCTTGGGGTCAACCACCTTAGTACCGATTTTCTTTGGCCCTATGGTGCCAAATTTGTAAACCTCAACTTGGCACTTCTTTCCCATGCCTAAGATCATGGACTCCAGGGGTGTTGGCGTGTTTCCGACCTTCAAGTGCATTTCAGGCGAGAGCTTTGTGATATCTTCGCAGCCAACTAGGCCTCTATTTAGCTCGTTGAGAGTCTCAACTCCGATCACAGAATGATTCAATAGCTCAGTCTCATTTGCAATGCGGGTATAAAAATATGTCAAAGCATCGAGAAGCTTCTCCTGTAGGTAGACTTCAATGTTCTTGCCATCAATAATGGCTTTGGGTGCAAAATCCAATCCTGCGTTGAAAAGAGTGAATGCCACTTGGCACGCAAGCCTCGTGTAATTAGTAGGCCAGAACATTTTCGGGTACTTCTCTGGGTCTTCATATTGGCTTTGCACCAGGCAGGCTTCTGTTGTCTCGAATGCTCTTGGTTCCAAACCCATTGCATAGTAAGTCCACATGGGAGCTCCACTGCCTCCACTGTATCTAGACCACTGATAATGTTAGTAAGTCCAGCAACAGCATAACTATACAAAACACTCACGTTATCCTGATGAGGGTCCATGAATACGTAGAATCCAAACTGATCCAGCAGCTTCAATACGTTGATAGTGAAATCAATGTATTCATCGTCGTAGATTCCAGGACCCTTGTGTTCCAAAGCCTCCCAAGTGAAAACGTAACGGATTGTATTGAAACCATATGCTTTGAGTCTAGAAAAATGCAAGTGGGCGTCTTCGAGAAGGAATGGCCGGTTCACAAAGGAGACATCGTCACCGTTCCAGTACTCAGTATTGATTGGGTCGAAGGAACTTGGATTTTGAGATGGCATTTTCGACCCGCCATCGAGATTGATCCCTCTGAGAACTACAGTGCGGTTTCCGTCATCTCTAAGTACACCAAGGTCGTCAACTGTCAGGTATGAGACGGGCATTTGTGCAGTGTAATATTATACCAAGTGAAGTAGGGAATAGGAGGGTGAGGGGCCGGACTTGACTAAAATAAGCGGTCCGAGTTAGTGGTGTGAGTGCACGGCTTATACGTATGCAGCCCTTTAGATAACCAGTTGAAAAGGGTTTGAAGGCAACTCGAAGTATAAAAAATGAATGCTCCAGCAGGATTTAAATAGGAAATGAAGCTCTGGAGGGGGCGTCCTCGGAAGACTAAGAATAAGGGTGAAACCATTGAAACTACAATACTTTAGCGCTTAAATATCAGGGATGAGCGTTCAATGTAATCGCACACGGCCGCAAGCCCCT
>JAJMAG010000348.1:0-10748 GCA_030564905.1 Geotrichum fermentans
CTGAAGAACCTTCTAGTACAACTGGTTTGCCACATGACCAAGGCGTGTGATCACTCTAGAATATTCTGGAGAGTTATGGAATCTTCTCGTTAGCTCCAGTACACGTGACCAAGTCACGTGCTAGCCTTCTCGAATCTTCCAGCAAGTTGTCGAATATTCCAAGTCACATGATTATGTCACGTGCCGGTTCTTCTAGAATGTTCCAGTATGTTCTAGCATGTTCGAGTTATTTCTACTTGGTTCTGGTCGTTTCTTATGGAAACGCCAGTAACCCAAGTATATCCTCACTAGCCAACACATCTTCCACAACAACAATGAGCCAATCCAGCTAATCTCAGTAATATAATTCCTGCAACGCTACAACATCTGCATATTTAAAATATTTTTTAAAGTGGAGGTACTATTGTAACTCAGCAATGCGTCCTGACGAGAGGCTGTTTGCGAAAAAAGGGTAAAAAGTGTTGAGTTTTCGTGTGTATTCCTATAAAGGTCCAAAAATATTTAAGACACAATCGCCCAGTTGTATCCTATGTTTTAAAACTAAAACAATGGCGTGGCCATTATTGATAAGCAGGATAAAAGATATACTTGCAGTAGTGACTAATTTTGGTTAATAAAATACAACTAACTATAAAAGATATAACACCTTTGAGTATTCATTTTTACTTTTTTGTAATTGCGTCTTTGAGAATCAACACCATAAGTTGTTAGTATTATTCTCATTACACAATGAGCCATATAATCATACAAATGTATTTTAATGAATCATCCTATTGCTATGAGCAATAAGTCACGAGCCCCGAGGCGGTTTCCAAGAAGAAGGGTAAAAGATGTTATTGAACTTGTTGGATTAGATTTCTGTAAAGGTCTAAAACTACTTGAGGCAGAAGTGCCTATTTATATAAAATCCCAATCGTAAGACTTGACAACACAAGGTTTAGGGCAGCACTGTTTCTTCAACAGTTACCCGACTCACAATACATCGCTATTGGACAACTTGTGAATAGCCATATTCCAACACATCCGTCCCCGAGGTAAAAGGATTGCGCTAGGTTCAATGCGGAGATTGAGGGGTTATGCTGCATGTTTTATTTTGATCACTGTTGAAGAAGAATTGTTCGCTGATGTGTTGAATGGTGGTTTTGCCTCTTCCAGCCCGTTTGTTTACTTAATTATTAGTTACTACCGTTTCTTTTACATGTCTATTGTTTATTTAAGTAGAACTCTGCTCCTATACGTATTTGAACAACCAACATGAATTCCCATAACTCATTGGACCAATCTGCGTCTCTAGCTTGAAGAACTCGGTTCTTCATGCTGATGCTTTGTTTGGACTTATCACTTTGTCTTGAACAAGGAAAGCGCTACATTGTAATCAAACTCCAAAATGATTTTGCTGCCTGGTAATGAAACTCAACAAGGAAAGTGCTGCACGATTATCAAACCTAAATAAAAATGTCTGCAAGTTGATTAAACCTAAAATGAAAATGAGATGACATTATAATGTGTTTTGAAATATATAAGGAAGTGGTTTTATGTTGCGATTAGTTTTGAAATTATTAACAGGATAAGATTATATCTTTACATAAGTGTCGCCAATGTCAGCAACAATGGATAATAGACTTATTCTCAGCATTGACATCATTGACCGTGCGAAGCTGCAATTACAGCTATTAAATGGTAGGTCACGAACAGCCAACTATAAGGGCCCAGCCGCGTAGGCGGCCTGGGACTTGGGTGGAAGTAGTGGAAGATAGGAAGTTTCGTAGATGTATTAGAGGTATAAAGTTTTGTGAGGAGCTAAAAGAGTTGGGATACTAGGATCCCTTATATACTTATTTGCTTACTATGGAGACAGTGGTCAACTTTAGGGCTGAGCCGTTAGGGCACTAAGTTACCCGACATAACATTAGACACTGTGTGTAACAACATAACAGCTTGACTTTCAACAACAGCACCCATGTGACTAAAATGGAAAAATAAATAGAGCCAGCGACAATTTTGATCATGCGGACATATACTAGAGTTGGAAAGGCAGCTCAAGAGATCAATTTTTGGATAAGCATAAAAGTTTTGTCTTACTCAGTTCTACCATTAGTGTGGAGATAAAATTGGATTTAGCAAGGGCCCGGTTAAGGAGTGTCATCCACTTTTAATCAATATGGGTAATGGAACTGAGTATGAATGCAACATGAAAAATGATATCATGTTATATGTACGAGATAGGATGATGGTCAAACTTAAGAAGGTTAGATATTTGCCAGGAGTAAAGGAGAATAACATCTCTCAGTCGGCGTCAGCGAATTTAGAATTCAATGAAAGAACAAAAGATCCTGACGTGGAGCTTGCGAATGCAAGGGACAATTTGGTAGCTACATTGATTGTAAAGGATTTACCGGATTGTCCCTCTGTTAACAGAAATGCAGAAGTAGTGGGGTATTACGGGGCTGAAACAGACAAACTTAGATAGATGGTTCGGAGCAGTTTACTAGTAGAGGACTAGGTATATTGATTTCACGGCCCTATATGACGAGGAAGAGATTGAGCAAATACCCTAAAACAGCAGCGGTGTGGCTCAGTTGTAAGTTTTGAAGTATGGTATGTTGGTCTGTTCAAAATACGTTCCTCAGAAAGTGCATCTCTCATAAAACTAACTGGAAGTGACATAATCAAAAAAAGTCGAAACCATTCACAAACAGGGTCACTTTAACTTTGAAACCATCCTAAAAGCTTTAAAGCACCGAGAGCTCCCATATACGTTTGAATATTTGAGAGATCTCACCCAAAGGTGTAGAGGAAGGTTTGTTGGCTGCTGATGTTTTGTTTGGATTTATGACTTTGCCTTGATAAAGGAAAGTCCAGCATGGTAATCAAACTCAACAAGTACACTCCTGCATGATTATTAACTTTAAACAGTAATATGCCTCAAGTTGATTAAGCTGAATATGAAAATGAAATGTCATAACTGTTACGACAATGAAGTTGTAGTTTATTTTGACTTCTTTTTGTTTTGTCTTTGATGATGCCTTACGGTATCGTCTGCATCAATAGTGTCAGCGACTACTAGAATATCAATCAAGACCACAGAGCTCTTTGTTTCTCCCAAGAAGATCACAGTCACAATCTGCTCGTGCAGTATTCTCTTCTTCTTCTTAACTATAATTTCTCCTTTCTTCTAGACCTGGCCTTTCTGATGTGCTAGAACTACATCATTAGATCGTCTTCCAAGACTCCTTACTGACTCCATCCTCTAGATCTGCTCACACCACCTGTGTTTATTGACCTGAGGTGCTCACCTACACACCTGACTCTTCAACACTACTGCTGAGATATTATATTGGTTCGGGGTAACTGCCCTACTTTGAAATAATCTCAAGAGCATCATCAATATCATCAACTATATAGATAATCAAATTAATCTCAGCATTTACATCATTGACTGTTCGAAGCTGCAATTATAGCAGGGAATGAGCCAATTACTTTTTCAGACCAAAATGTCGGACAGCGAAAGGATCACTAACCAAGTCTCAGTTATGTTTATGTTTTATGTGTTACAAATTGTCTATGACTATTGGAGCGGTCTCTTTGCTTAACGGGAATCAACCCACTTGAATCGAACTACCTTCACACCCACTATACATGGACGTGGTTACTCCCAAACTATCTTTTGAATTTATGGCTGTCGCACTCTCCAAGTCGCGACATGGGCAAAGTTGTTACTGACTTGATGTTTTCATCGACGTCTTCAAAGGTGTTGAGAGCATCCAGAGAATCAAGTATTGTTTCTCGGCTGCGACCCATCGCGCTGCGTATTTAATTTAAATTCAGACTCATACATTTACTGGGATCTTAACAGTTGAGACAGAAATAATCTCTTGTCCACCAACGTCTGCTAACAACTTATTAACCTGCTTACTAATTACCAATTTGTTTTGCTATTTATCTTTTTTCATAACGTATAACCTCAACAGATAGCGCTTAACTTTCTTGCTGGGCTTTAACGCCAGAGGCTGTTGCCAATAGATCTGGGGACTAGCAGGCGAGTCATGGCTTTTCTTGCTGTTAAAAACATTTCATTGTTGATTTTTGCACTTTCTGGAGTTGTAAACATACTTTTGCTTGAACACAACGGGTGATGCGAGGTATTATGCATGTTTCAGTTTTCTTCTAAGTCTCTCATTTTCCTGCTCTTGGCTTCAAAGTTGCCATATGATGCTTTCAATTGGGTCTTAGATTCAATCAGTTCATCCAGTGCATCAAGCTAACCAGATTCAACAGACACAGTAGCGGGCTCAATACACACCACGGTATCTTTAGCCCTAGGTTTACAAGTTGCATTGAATTTAGTTTCCTAGATGACTTTCCTTGTCTCCTTGACTTTTTCTCCATCCTCATTTAACACCTCTGTTGAAAGTCAAGCTGTTATGTTGTTACACACAGTGTCTAATGTTATGTCGGGTAACTTAGTGCCCTAATTGCACAGCTCTAAAGTTGACCACTGTCTATAGTAACTAAATAAGTATATAAGGGGTCTCAGTATCCCAACTCTTCTAATTCTTTACAGAACTCCATACCTCTAATACATCTACGAAACTTCCTATCTTCCACTACTTCCACCCGAGTCCCAGGCCGCCTACGCGGCTGGGCCCTTATAGTTGGCTGTTCGTGACTCTATTCATAATAAGCCCGAATTTCTCGACCTGATCTGATACAGATGCATTAACCTATCAATATGGATAATCGACTTAACCGTAAACACCACACTCTTAGCCTTGTCACCCCATCTTTTGGACCATTATTAATGATTTAACAAAATTTGTGGAGTAACATTTGCTGCACACGCTATAAAGAGTGTTATCTAATGGGCTGAGACGGTGTTAGATTTCGGTTGGGTACACCACCAGGACTCTTAAAACTGATAGGTCTGAGAAAAGTGTCCTTTCTCCTGTTCACTCTATTGTTATACACCTGTGCCACTACGCTGTTCAGTACTACACATACTGTTGATGAATTAGAAGAATGGCGTTGCCATCATTGGCGGATAGAATAGTAGACATACTAGCAGTAGTATATTGAATAACTTTGGTTAATTAACTAGAACAAATTATGGAAATTTTCACTTCTATTTATATTTAAGACTGTTTTTAGTAATTGCCTCTTTGAGTGTCAACGCCATAAAGGCCTAAGTTGTTGATACTTCTTTTGGCATAATGAGCTGTATAAGGTTAATCATTTATACTTTAATTGAAGACCCGACTTGCGCGGGAGGGAGCTTGGAACCACTACGTGACCAAACGCCCACCGATCCCAGAGCGATCCTTTGATGAACCGGTTCGAGGGGAAATGTCGTCTAGACAGTCTAGGCCATTTAGACAATCAGCACCACCGCTAACGGACTCGGGTCCCCCGGGTATCCTGGCTGGCTGCTAACGTTATAGAGTACGTAAACCGCAGTTGACATATAACAAATAATAATAATAAAAATTCCAAGCTCACTAAAAACACCACTCAAAATAGTGCCAAGATAATATCAAAATATCTTGTCACATTGTGTCGAGTGAACTCATTCTGAGATACCCAAAATGCTTGTTCAACACATACTATCTCTCTGATTGGCATCTCATCGATACTATTGTTCTACAAGACCACGCGCTAACTCCGTCAGACCTGTTAGTTCGAATAGACGGCTCTAGCACATGCAAATTACAAACTAGTAACATTCGCATTGACAATGGAAGTGAGTACCTCAACATAGAATTGAAAGAATACTCCAGCGACAAAGGGATCCTGTTGAAATATAGCGAGATTAAAGGTACTAGCAGTATGAGATAGAATACTCAGGGGCAGAGTAGGCGCATAGTAGGCGCAGTATTGTTATCAGACATTGTAATAGTATTTTTATTATTATTATTATTTGTTATATGTCAACTGCGGTTTATGTACTTTATAGACGTTAGCAGCCAGCCAGGATACCCGGGGGAGCCGAATCCATTAGCGGTAGTGCTGATTGTCTAAATGGCCCAGACGGTCTAGACCAAAATTGTATTTACATTTGAACTTTGGTTGCCCTTTTACTTACGGTAAAAGTGCCTCTTTATATAACTTTGCTATCACTTTGCTATTTACTTAATAGAAGACTCTCGAACAACATCCAGTGTTAGACTAACATCAATCTAATGTTTAGCTCAGCTATCATTGCCACGATTAAGGCGATGTCTGTTCTTGGAGTGACAGCCAACTCATTCTGAGATACTGTAAGTTGTGCCTAAATTGTTCCCGAAGATACTCAAGTTTGGTTCCAGAAACTCGCAACTCTGGATGAAATTGGTTCTGGCTGCTAACGTCTATAAAGTACATAAACCGCAGTTTACATATAACAATTGGAATATGCTATTCACGAGGTTGTCCAATAGCAATGAATTGTGAGTCGAGTTATTGCTGTGGAAACAGTGGAGCCCCAAACCTTGTACTGTCAAGTCGTACGATTGGGATTATATTTAAATAGGTTTTTCTGCCCTGACTAGTTTTGACCCTTTCAGAAACTTTGGACCCTTACTGAAATTTAAAACAACAAGTTCAATAACACCTTTTACCCTTCCTCTTGGAAACCGCCTCGGGGTTCATGATTTATTGTTCATTGCAATAATAACAAATAATAATAAAAAAACAACAGCGACATGGATATGCTGCAGCGCCAGGAAACACCTCATGAGATATCCCCTGATGATGAAGAATACATAGAAGAGATTCTCAAAAACTCAGCCTACCAAGCCAAGCACATCTATGACAAATCCAAACATGATCGGATACATTCCAATACAATCAGTAAAACTGGTTCGCATATTTATCGATACAGATAGGGTCAATAATGTAGGTAACTGGGACTATTATCAGCAGTGATCGCTGCCTTGCGAAAGTTGTAGAGACCAAAAGAAACTCTAAACGTTACTATAACAACAACTAATCACAATGATGTGCCGAGCATATTTGAAGAGGCAATGTTACCCGACAAAAGTGAATGGCACATGCAGCATTGAGCGAGTATGAAGTTACTATATGAAAACAAGACATGAAAGCTAAATGACTTACTAGCTGGAGCCAAAGCACTCCAGTACAAATGGTTATTCCGCAAAATGTATCTAGCGGATGGTTCTCTTGAGAAGTTCAAGGATATATTAGGTTGGGTTAGGTCACACCAGATTTTTAAAAACTAAAAAAAACTTTCGCGTCTGGGACAATAGTTCTTTCCGCTCTTTGAAGAAGCGTGTTCTTCAGATTAGAGACGCCGAGCGGGGTCAATTGAGTTATGCGAGTCCATTGATTAATTAAAATGTACTTGGGAGCAGAGCTCCACTTATATAGACAATGGACTTATAAAAGCAACGTTAATAACTAATAACTAAGTTGGCAGACGTACTGCAGGAGGCAAGGACACCATCCAACACTCTTCACTCTAAAATAGTATTATCTGTTAGGAAAATGAAGATGTATTCTTTATTTGAGTTTGTGGGTGTCTCTTCATTTTGCCTTGATATATTGCCTTACAGCATATCCCTACACGAGACCAAGGCATAGTTGCACACCGACTACTTTTCCAATCATCTATTCTTTCCTTCCTTCACTACTTTTCTCCCCAATTTTTTGACCTGGCATTTCGTGCTTTACTTGAACTACTTCATTACTAGATCGTTTTCCAAGACTAGTTACTGACTCCGTCCTTTAGATCTAACTCACACCATCTGCATTCATTGACTTGAGGTGTTCACCTACTTGCCTGACTCTTCGACACTATCTCTGGGATTTAATTAGATCGGTACAACCTGCGTGCCTTGCTATAATCCCAACAAAAACAAGATTTACGAGGAAATCAAGAATCATTTATGCAAAATATTAAACAGGGAGTTTTTAGATGACAAGTGTGCAATTAGTTGTTCCATTCAAAGTAAAAGCACCTGACATTAAGATGTATGAGGAACCCAAAAAATCTGAGCCACCGAAGAAACTGAACAGAATGTTCGGAGAGAGGCCCACTACGCGATGGGAATATGGAATTCTTACGCAAGTTGACCGTTGCTCTATCTAGAAGCAATGGGAATGTGTTTCCACGAGTTACAGACAATTTTAATAACGAAATAAGGGCCGAAATCGAAAGTGTCGATCATACCTAGATTAAACGCCCCGAATATCGTTCTGGCCACCAACTTGAAAAACATAAGAGACTCCTACTACTCAATAATGGGAACGTGTTAGGAGAGTGTTGGTGGCTGGCTGCTAATGTCTATAAAGTACATAAACCGCAGTTGACACATAACGAATAATAATAATAATAATAATAATAATAATAGCGAAATTAAGGTTTATTTTCTTATGGTTTTATTTCGTCGTGTGACACCCTATTTGTGAAGGAGCAACAAATATAAGAATAGGTCATTCCACCTCAGATTTTTCTTCTTCACTACATTTTCTTTGTCGCAACTCGGAAAGCGCGACAGCCACGAGCTCCTGTGATAGTACAGGAGTGTCGATGTCAATAGTCGAGGTTGGGTATAGTGGGTGTGAAGGTAGTTCGATTCAAGTTGGTTAATTCCTATTAATCAAGTGGACCGCCCCAATATTTATAGACAATTTGTAACACATAAGATATAAACTAAACTAAGACTTGGTTGGTACTCAACCTTTTGGACAGCCCAAATGCAACATTTTTATCATTTTCTCTACGTTACACGTTTATACACTTTACACGTATCAACGTTTACGTACTTCTTTGGCTCTTCTCTTCTATCTGAATATTATCTTCGTTCTTGCGTCCTTGTCTGATCTTCTTCTAAAGCAAGGTTACTGACTCCAATCTATAGTTATCAAACGCAAATCTCGTTCGTCGGACTGAGGTGTTTACCTGCCTAAATATACTCTACGACATTAGTCTGTTGTGCTTATAAAAGTAGCTGTATTGATTATTTGCTACCATATTATCGCAACAGATTAAGAGTGTCAGACATTCAAGACTGAATAGTCAACTCGTGGCCAAGCGTTGTACTCTTCTCAGAGTTTTATCTTGAATCCTACCATTTGTGCTTACACAAAAACTTTTACTCACATACACACATTTGACCCTATCTGACTCTTTCCTTACGCCAAAAGGGTAGTGTTGTTAGTCCACATTTTTCCACCAATCACATTTTTCAGATAAAGCTGAGGTAGGTAAACACCTTTCAGTTAAAGCTAGTGACAAGTGTGAAAAACTTGCAATTTCTGTAACTAGTCTTTTCTAGTCCATTTGATAACAGGCTAGACTTCTGTACGAACGGAGGACAATCAAAATATCATACGTGAGGATGAATTAGAGGGTCTTGATGACTCAATTGACAAAATCTATGATCTCATTGAGCTTGACCGTGATGATTCAACAGA
Organism: Geotrichum fermentans; assembly: GCA_030564905.1. Taxonomy (NCBI): domain Eukaryota; kingdom Fungi; phylum Ascomycota; class Dipodascomycetes; order Dipodascales; family Dipodascaceae; genus Geotrichum; species Geotrichum fermentans. Next base: position 9,412 of record JAJMAG010000348.1, read on the forward strand.
GGGTGGAATCACTGTTGAATTTGATGAAGTCCAGTATGAAATACCAAGCACGTTCAGCTCTAAGGCTTTACAGTTTTGGAAAATCAATCCTGAAGATTGGCGTTTTCTCTCCAGCTTTCTCAAAATCGATACAAAGAAACAACAAGTAAAACAGATCAACACTATGAAGACCTTTAGCTTCCGCAGTTTCAGCAAACATTGAACCAAATTTCCAGTGAGGACTTTAAGTTAAGAAAAAAGGTTCAAATCTTGTACAACGATGCAGGTGGCTTATTACCTACAAAACCAAGTCACCGTCTTCCGCTTGCTGACCAAAGAATTGTTGATAGCTTAAAACTCGAAGGCATTATTGATGAGTTCATTTCATTTGAGCATGATGAAAATGAATTTGAAGACCTTGCACTTCCAGCTAAATACTCGTTGGGTGGGGAAAATGAAGAAACGTATAATCTCAGAAAGCTAATTAGAGTACGACTTTTACCCAAACTAAACATTATACCAGAGAATCATATTCTCCGAACTCACTCTTTTAATATCGCTTTTAAAACCAATTTACCTGAAATCATGGTAAACCAGATATTAAAAGACTACAAGTCTGGCCAACTTTTGGAAGCTCTTAGACTATATGTTCAGAGTAGAGTACCTCTCTCACTGAAACCCTTGCTCAACACACCTTTTCCGTTCATTACGATATTAAATTGCTGTGATAAGGTGTTTGTCACTGAACGCATTGAATTCATCAAACAAGGTTATCTTACCACATTGGATACTGCCACAATAAGTGATCAAGCAAAATCAGCAAGAAGACGTAGAAATCTATATGATAAGTGTTTGTCAAATCTAAGGAATTGCGGACATTTACATGTATGTCGTCCTCTTCAAAAATGCTAAATTCAGAAAATCTACTCAATTTATTGGCTTTTCCTTATATTCAAACACTAAAACAAATCATGGAAATAAGGAAGCATCCTACTGATAAGAAATACTTCAAACTTATCAATAAGTCAATAATATTTGAGGAATATTGTAAAGATGGGGAAAAAGTTCACAATGACGTCAACCTAAAAAGATACATTAATGTACTAATTCACGACATTGAAGATATACAGTCCACTTGGAAACAAGAAATGGATCAGAAAGATGAAAATCCGGAAAAACTCATCTTATCTGAAGAAGTTCTTCTCAATCAAATTACTTCTGACAAAGATTCTAGTCGGGCTGACTCTATCGAAAAATTAACTGAGCTATATGTCAATAATGTGAGGAAAATGAAGATGTATTTTATTTGTTTTTGTGTGTTTCTTCATTTTGCCTTGATAATGCCTTACGGCATCTCA
>JAJMAG010000349.1:0-17418 GCA_030564905.1 Geotrichum fermentans
CCACCGATCCCAGAGGGACCCTTTGAAGAACCGATTCGAGGGGAAATGTCGTCTAGACAGTCTAGGCCATTTAGACAATCAGCACCACCGCTAATGGACTCGGGTCCCCCGGGTATCCTGGCTGGCTGCTAACGTCTATAGAGTACGTAAACCGCAGTTGACATATAACAAATAATAATAATAATAATAATAATAATAATAATAATATAAAAATTTTATAACTGATGTCTAGACAGTCTAGGCCATTTAGACAATCAGCACCACCGCTAATGGACTCGGGTCCCCCGGGTATCCTGGCTGGCTGCTAACGTCTATAGAGTACGTAAACCGCAGTTGACATATAACAAATAATAATAATAAAATACATACACGTGAAATATAACAAGAATAATAATAATGAAGTACAAAAATAACGAAGTTAGAAGGGTTAGAGTACTATCAACGCCTCAGCTTTACTTCCTTCTTATGTAGGCCAAGTTCATATAATTTTACTAATATAGTAGCTCCCTAGTCGGCCGGCTTCAAGTTGGTTAAAGCGCGCTGGGCTACGTTTTCTAGCACTTTCGCTACAAATTACATACATGTATATTGTATATAGCCCTGTTTGAATGTTGGTTGGGCAACATACATGTACAGTACATATGTAGTACCTCATACTATACTCTGAGCTATCTCTTAAGTTCGAAATGATGTATAAACTTCTTCGGCATTGAATTTCTGTGTTAGACTTGTACCCAATAAAGACCCAACTTAAACCTCAGCTAATTTCGATGTTCTTCCAGGTGCTATTTCACCCTCAGTAATTCAAGTTGTTGAGTAGCACTGGTAACAGGGGAGTTTAGCAACATTTCCTAAAGTCTTTCAGCGATCGAGTCGAGTCTCAATGTCCAAGTGTTCTTCATGCTAATAGTAGCTCACAGTACTGCAACTAATGAATATTGCGAGTTGGATTGCTCGCAGCATAAGTGCCAAATCAGAAGCGGCTAGTCCACGCGTTGCGAGTAATTAATAAGTGTGGGCAGCCTAATTAACTCCCTAGTTGGTATACACGACATATAATTGAGCAGGAGTAGCAGCTTTCGCAAATTACTAACTTGCACAACCTCATAAACAATTTAGTAAACCGATTTTATGCCGGCATTGAAGTGCTATAGTGCATAGTCCTGGTACTAGTAGTGCAGCTCCATCCCATCAACGTTTCTTGCAATGAAGGGTTCAAGGTTCAAGTTATCAGGGTCGAAGCTTAGGTTAAGTTACAATATCTTAGCACGGCTGACTACTCTAACCAATTAAAAGGCTCTACGTAATCGCAGCCTTGCCCATGATATTGATCACGTGCAGTATCACTTCAAGTGATATCTATGGGCTTATCACATTCTCCTAGTAATGGCCCATGATGGCCTATTTATATGTCACGGTCTCTGTTTCTCTTTGTTATTCTCCTTCTTTATCAGCACTGTTCACCTCCATGACATTCGTTCTTTTATTCACTGCCGCCACCATCCTCAGTACCGTCCTTTTCTGGGCCGCCATCGGGAGTACAATTGCTGCTCTCCAATCTTGATTAACCATGCTAACTCTGCACAGGCCTTGTGTTAGCCCCGCTGATCCTGCTCTTCATGCTGGCCTCAATTATGCTATGGAGCTTCGCCAGGACCTCCCTTTTTGTATACAAGTCTAAAATCCGTGCTCATCTCAGCCCCGGGACTGTCCAGTCTATTGACACCACCAAGGAGAAGGTTAGAGGCTATGTGGACCTCGCCAAGGCCAAGTTGGCGAACTGGGTGCATAGTATTCCAGGCTACACGAGAGTCCGCAAATCGCTGGAAATGATTCCGTTTTTCCCAAAGACGCAGGCGCCGACTGTGCAAGAAACAGACACGCAGTTGTCCATCGGCAGTTCGCGTCCCGATCTTGAGGATAATTCTGTGCCCGATGTTGCCGTTGGGAACTAATCTTATGTAATGTCCTCCTTGATACGTAGCGATTCAGACACCGGAAATAAAAATATTCTCCCATGCTCGCTTGTGAAATTCATCCTTCTTTTCATCTACAACAGCTATTAAATTAAAAAAAAAAAATGACAATTGTTACGGATTACACGGAGATTCCACTGAATACGCCAATTGATGATATTCCATCCAAGGTGCAGAGCGTTGTCGAAGGATTCAAGACGAACAAGACCCGTGATGTAAGTTTCCGCAAGGGCCAGCTGCGCAATCTGTTTTACGCCATTTACGATAATGTGGACCTCCTCCATGAGACGCTTGAGCTGGACCTACACAAGCCAGCACATGAATCCGATGTTAGTGAAATTTCCTTTGTTTTGAAGGAGATCATGTGGTTTATTGAGAACTTGAGTAGTCTTGCAAAGCCAGAAAAGGCGAGCATTGACTTGATCCAGCAGCCGGCTAGCGCCAAAGTGCAGCGTGTACCATTTGGCACTGTCCTCGTCATCAGCCCTTGGAACTACCCCGTCATGCTCAGTATCTCGCCCGTGGCTGCGGCACTCGCTGCCGGAAACACGGTTGTACTAAAAGTCAGCGAGCTCGTCCCGCACACGTCGCGCGCCATTGTCATGCTCCTCCAGGCATACCTCGACCCGCAAGTATTTGTGGGCATCACTGGCTCGGTTCCACAGGCCACAATGCTGCTGGCCCAAAAGTTCGACAAGATCCTGTATACTGGCAACGAGTCTGTCGGGCGCATTGTCAGCAAGGCGGCTGCAAAGTACCTCACACCAGTCATTCTCGAGCTTGGTGGCAAAAGTCCCGTCATAGTGACACGGTATGCGGACCTGCGCCTGGCCGCAAGGAGAGTCTTGTGGGGAAAGTACATGAACGCGGGCCAGACGTGCGTGGCACCAGATTACATTCTAGTCGAAGAGTATGCCAGGGAGGCTTTCATTATGGAGCTTAAAAATGCGTATAAGGAGTTTGCGGGCGAGCTCGAGGCCACGACGCCTGGGTACGCACACATTGTGAATGAACATCACTTTGAACGACTTGATAAATTGCTGAAGGACACGAAGGGCAAGGTGGTTGTCGGCGGTGCTGTAGACCCTTCGAACAAGTTCATTGCGCCAACCTTTGTGGACGGTGTCGACAGCACGGACTCGTTATTGCAAGACGAGATCTTTGGGCCTCTCATTGGCATCATCAGCGTCCCGTCTTTGTCCGCGGCGCTCGAGTTCATTGAGCGCGAACACCCGACGCCTCTGGCGCTTTACCTCTTTTCTAATAACGCGGCCGAGCAAGCGCTTGTGTTGGGCACCACGCGCAGCGGCGCCGTTGGCATCAACGACCCTCTAATGCACGTTGCGCTGTTGCACACCCCCTTTGGCGGTGTGGGCACGTCTGGCAGCGGCAGCTACCACGGTCTCGACGGCTTTCTTGCCTTTTCCCACAGACGCACCGTTTTCAGCCAGTCGTCGGTCATTGAGCCGTTGATGGCTATGCGCTACCCACCTTACACAGCCTCCAAATCGGCTCAGTTCCGCATGGTCGGTGGTATGCCCAAGCCTTGGTTCGGAAGGAAAGGGCCTGTGCTTATGAGTCCCTCGAAACAAATCATGCAGCCTAAAATATTGTTGACCTTGATCGTGTTAAGTTTGATCATGGCGTTTTACCTGTAATTCAAAGGCGCAGTAGGAATCACGGAGGCACATTTCTTAGTTGTAGTGAGATCAACAATTTTATATCTTCAAACCGCTGTCATCATAATACTGTGCGAAAAGCGCTGTATGAATTTTTTCGATGCTCCTTGAATTAGTTCTAGTATATAGAATCACGTGAACATAGAAAGAAATACTTGAAAATGAAAAAGAAAATATTTACGTTCATCTATAGCATGCATGTATTGCATTAGCTAGTTTTCTTTGTGGGGCAAGTATTGCCGTGTGGACGAAAAACAACAATCATCTTTATAATGGCGGCAGGCATCGACCCAAAGGGCTGCAAACATTCGAATGGCTCGGATCGATCGCATGTGCCTAAATGAATTTCCAAGTCGAAGGCCGACGATGCGCAGTCCTAATTAAAACGGTCCAACATGCGAACACCGATCGAGTGGATTCCTAACTACAGTATTTGCTCAGTGGAACCAGGAAAACTTCGAAAACATCACGCATCAATTCTGATATATAGCCTATATAGCCTATGTAGGCTAGCTGAAGAATCTTGCCCGCGTACACAGCCTCGATCTTTGTCTTAGGCAGCTATCTAACTGCTTAGAGTTAGTTCATTCACCACATACTAGTAGAGTTCATTTGTTCTCTCGTATAACGCTCCAGGGGGGGTATATAAAGGCGTCGGTGCCTTAGTCGTTTGGCTGAACTGATTCCAAAAGTCGATCGAGCAGACCACCATTGCAACGCCAACACTAGAACACGAGAAGACAACGCACTACGTCCTCTTCCTTGCATCTTGATGCCACCAATCGGATAAGTCCTCCCGCGGCGCTATAATTTCTGTGGGCAGCGTCCCGACAGCTGTGGGTAGCACAGCAGCTAAGCTAGCAGAAGTGTTTGTGCAAGATCTCGAGATAGGCTTAGTTCAACTCCACGTTTGTATGTGGCTATGTATTAACGGGCATTATACTACTTACGTTACTAGCTTCAAGCGTGCACTCAAGCGAGACCTCAATAGCAGGACTTTTTAAGTGATCACACTCGTGGAACCTGGCTCAAGGTGGGGACGGTCATTTGCACTCTGTACTACTACTATTCGCGATCGATCAACCAATAATAACTACCAATACGGGATTTAAATGTACACGTCTGACAGCACTTTGGTTTTCTACGGTTTAATTCCGGGAGCACCATCACCCTCAGGGCTAGATATTCAATGTTGTCTACATACATGGTACTGAGCAGCGATTAATAACACCCTGCAGCTTCCAATATTCATTGTGCGCGCTTGACTCGTAAAATACATTTGAACACCAAATCCAGCAGATAAAGGGCACAAATCAGTCCTTATAGGCCCTTAGACCAGTTGATTTCTTACAGGCTTCTTATATTTGATCTTGCATCGCCATCTCGCAGAATGCCTGATGCTCAGATGCGCGGAAGTGGCTCATGCTAGCCGCTACCATGGCCAGAGAAAACAAAGCTTATGGAATGACGTTGAATAGCATTCATTTGAATAAAGAAAACCCTTTGGACTCAAGCTAGCGCTAGCGACGATATCTAGAGGACAAAGAGCCTCGTATATGTCCGATGTTTATTACTGATTATTGTAATACATGGCGGGCAGCTGTTTTTTCATGTTGCCACAGGCCCGACGGGATCCGAAGATCCAAGGCGATTTGTGAGAACGGAAAAAATTCAGTGGGATCCATCGGCGACGGCGATTGGGACATTTACGCTTGTGTGGGCAACACCACAAATTTGAAGTTTTCACAGCCACCAGGCATCACATCACAGTCTCTATGAACGCTCAACCATCAACGCCGCAACGCCAGCCGACGGGCGTCTTTGACGATGTCGACCTTTCAGTCGCGCCCATGGCCATTGAAGACGTGAAAGCTAGGCTCTCGTCTCTACATGAAGTCGACAAGGTGCGTCAAGCCTAGATCCGACGCGTATTGTACTGTTTAAGCCTCTAACATTGGTATAGAAAATTATTCAATTGCTTCACACAGCGTCTGAAGCCATTGTCCAACTAAAAACAGGCAAGGCGTCCACGGATATCCTATCAACAGAGCAGAGCAAGGCACAATTCAAAAAAGCCACCCAGGAGTACTACACGACCCTCGAGGACGTCACCGTCAGCTTGCGCCGCGAGATTAGACTCCTTAGCAATGTGTCCAAGGACAAGGTTTTGCCAATCAGCTTGGTGCCGAAAGCAGAGTGGGTGGGTAAGCTGAAGGAGGCAGAGGTCTGGAAGCGTGTCGATGAGCAGCTAGCTCAGAAGGAAGATAATACTGGACCTGCTAACCCTACGCCAACGCTACCAGTGGAACAAAGCATTGCAGAACCTGCAACCCTCTCCAATCCTACCGCCGACGAAGATGTTATCATGAAGGATTAACTACGATCACTACGACCAGCACAATCATCTTTGCCAGCATCACCACATCACCGCCATCATTGATCACCGCGCTATCCTATAGATCAGTTGTAGATTTTGCCTACCAGCGCTTCCCATTCCAGCATGCAGCAGCTGCCATGCCTCAATCTTCGCAGGGCACACGCGCACACACGTTGTTCGCTCAAGGCATTGTCATGACAACTAGTATTTCTTCTTTCGGAAACAGTCACAAAGCCCTGTGTACTTTTAAACCCTAGTAACATAATTTATTCTGTCTGTGCTTCCTGTATATACTGAGGACTCAAATATTCATACTGGGCTTGCCTGCCCCTACTCCCCGTCCCCTCCCAAAGAAAAAAACACAAGAGACTCTTTTCACACTTTTTCACTGCGCGTCCCCATAACTGTCAACCCGACATCTCCATCCATATCAAAATCATGAGCAACGAAGTTCTTGTTCTCCGCGGAACCCTTGAGGGTATGTTATGATTCTTTTGTACAATGCGAAACTACTTTACTAACTAATTTCCAGGCCACAATGGGTAAATACTCCGACACTTGATAAACCTTTTGTAACAGTAACTAACATTGCACCAGCTGGGTCACCTCTCTTGCTACCTCTGCTAGCAACCCCGATATCCTTGTGTCTTCTTCCCGTGACAAGTCTCTGATCATCTGGAACTTGACCCGTGATGAGGAGGCTTACGGTGTTCCCAAGAGATCCCTCACTGGCCACTCCCACATTGTTGAGGATGTTGCCATCTCCCAGGAAGGTGCCTACGCCATCTCTGCCTCTTGGGATAAGACCCTTCGTCTTTGGGACCTTGCCACTGGCAGAACCATCCAGCGTTTCGACGGACACACTGGTGATGTTCTTTCCGTTGCTTTCTCTCCTGATAACAGACAGATTGTTTCTGCTGGCCGTGACCGCAAGATCAAGGTCTGGAACACCATTGGTGAGTGCAAGTACACCTTCCAGGACGCCAAGGGACACAGCGACTGGATCTCCTCCGTCAGATTCTCTCCCGATGAGAAGAAGGAGTACGCCGCCGTCATCTCTGCCGGTTGGGACAAGCTCGTCAAGGTATGTTTATCACTGTTTGCTCATTTTCTTCGACATGATGCTTCTACTATTATATTTGCTACTTCAGACGGCTTCGGCCTATGAGACAATCAACACCTAGTACTGATCTATACTGCATCTGTCTGACTACCTATCGACCCACTGATGCTAACACTCTTTTAGGTCTGGGACATCAAGAACCCCAAGCTCATTGCCGACAACGTTGGACACACCGGTTACGTCTCCTCCATCACTGTCTCTCCTGATGGATCTCTCTGCGCCTCTGGTGGCAAGGACGGTAACATCATCCTTTGGGATCTTAACAGCTTCAAGCACCTTTACTCCCTGGTCTCTGGTGACGAGATCTACTCTCTGACCTTCTCCCCCAACAGATACTGGCTCTGCGCTGCCACCTCCAGTGGCATCAAGGTCTTTGACCTCGAGAAGCGCTCTCTCATTGACGAGCTCAAGCCCGACTTTGTCCTCCCCTCAGCCCACTCCAAGGCTCCCGAGGTCATCTCCCTTGCTTGGTCCGCCGATGGCCAGAACCTCTTTGCTGGTTACACTGACAACCTCATCCGTGTCTGGCAAATCATGCAGTCCAGCTAAATTATTTGTTAGTAAATAGAGAAGCTCCAAAAAAAAGTACCATATGTAATAAACGCGAAAAAAAGGGAAAAGTCATGAAAACAAGTTTGGACATTTATAGTCCAAAAATCTAGACAGTATGTTATGATTACTTGGAATATCGAGGTATTCTAGAGTTAATACACATGTGTACTACATGTGTGAATCAAGTTCCGGTCTACGACTGGAAGGTATCGCGTATTTACTGGATCAAAAAATAGAGATTAGAACCAATTACTTCTTGTTCCTCGATCGGTGATTCATGATTTTTTCCGAATGGTGTAGTAGTCTTTAGTCCATTATCTACAGTACAGGTACTACCTCTATTTAGCGTACATATACCTTTCGCTTGTATAATGGTAAATTCCTAATTAGGTGACATATCAAGCTGGCAACAACGAACATGCGAATAACACAAGTCCTCCGCGCGATGAGATTTTAACAAGTCCATTTTTCATATTCTCATATTAGACAAACAAATGCTCAACTAAACTCATTCTTTCTCAAAAAAATATGTACTTTATATATTACATGATATTGATTCATTCTGTCCTCTGCCCATTCTGCCTTTTGTCCATGTATTTACAAGAATTATTGATATGCAGCAGGTCTTGGATCTCGAACCTCTTTTAACGTTCAATTATTGACTCAAGGTTTATTTTAAGGATGACACAGGTGGTGCGATTGTAGTTGCGGAGTCCTTGCCTTCTTCCTTCTCTCCACCAGCAGTTTTTTGCAGCTCAGCTGTTTTCGAGTCTGAATCGTCAGAGGTTGCAAGAGTCGTGGCTGCTGTTGTTGCTGCTGCTTCTGAATCCGCATTTTCGTTCTGTTCAGCTTGATTTGCTTCCTGTCGCTGCCGACTCAGAATCAGCTTGTCTAGCTTGCGAAGCTCAACCTCGCAGTTGTCAACAAGGTCACCATACCCACACCCTTTTGCACGTAGGCGGGCCTCGCGAAGAAGCTCACGCGCGTTGGTGAGCTGCCCGGACCGGACGGCGACTACACCGCTGCCATATGCGGCCAGAGCGCGCACATCGTCCACGCACCCGTCACGTCGTGCGTGTCCCGGAAGGGCGTCGATTACGCGAACAAGCATGTCAAAACACAGCTTAGAATTGGCAAGTGCTGAGGCCTCGTTAGCGGTGGTGGCAGCCACTGCTGATTTGAGTGCTTCTGTGGTGGCGCTGCCTGGAGTAGGCAACAAACGGCCGCCGCCCTCAGACTGCAGGTAGAAGATGGCGCCAACGTTGTAAAAGCTCATGAGCGCCGATCCTGTATCGTGGCCAGTGGCCGTCATCCATTCCGTCGAGGCCATTTGTGTGTGCAACGCGAGTGGGATGTCGCCCGTGGCGATGCATAGCCCAACAAACAGATCGCGGGCGTAGAAAAGCTCGTCACGGAAGGGCATCCATGCAAACTCGAACGGAGCGCGGGCGGCGGTGGTAGTGGCTGCAGCGGTAGAAGTTCCAGAAGAGGGAGATAGTGAATCGTCTTTCGCAGGGGGAGGTACTCGACTGCCTACGGGTATCTTGAAAAGACGGTTTGGGCCAGAGGCAGTGCCCGAGCCTGAGCCATGTTTTATGAGTTTGGCCATCTCGGGTGATCGTTTACAGACCTCATCCTGGGCCATTAGAAAATGCACCAGTAGGCTCATTTTGGCAGCTTCAGGGTTCGTAGCAGATTGGAAAAAGGCCGTTTTGATTGCCACACGTAGCCCACGTTGAATCAAGTGCGGTCGCAGTTCGGCAGAGATGACTCCAGCGCTATCACTACCAGCGAGGGCCTGAATGAAAGCGGTGCTCATCTCGCGGTACATCTGGAGAGCCGCATCGTGCATGTCCAGTTTCTCGTACATGTCGGCCACCTTGAGCTGAATGCCAGTGTACTCATCGGAAAGGTAATGCAATTCTGCCGCGTCGGAGTCAGCGGCCTGGAGGGCGAGGATGTAGCTATGTAAAGCGGTATCATAGTCGTTGTTCGCTTCGGCGGTAAGGCCGTCGCGCAGGTGTGCAAGGACAGTAGGCGGATATTCTCCACCAGCAGTAGCTTCCATATAAACCCAGGTATAAAGGATAGCGGCTGCGCCAGCAGTGAGGGAAAGAAGTACGTTTCGGAGCTTGTGCGATTTGCGTGGAGGAGGAGGAGGAGGAGGAGCTGGAAACATGGGTGCTATATAGACGTAAGAGCGTGATCTGGGGACTGTCAGCATTGCCGGGCTCATACGACGGGAGGCCCTGTGCAGCGAGCGAAATGCGGCGCGATGGATCATGTTCACGAAGGAGATTTTTCGTTTGTTGAAGTCTTATGCGTGGGCCGAGTCATGTACAGTATAGGTTGGCCTTGATCAAAATAAAAAGTTGTGAAGGAAGGTTCTGCTTGGGCATTTTGTTTTCAACCCACCAAACTCATTAATTATTGTTCAAAATGTGTGGCCGATTTGCCTTAGCAATTGTGAGTCGCCACCACCTATAGTTCGGGAACGAAACTAACGAAGCAATGCTCTGTAGAGCCAAGAAGAGCTTTCAGGAAGTTTGAAACAGCGACGCCTGAACTTGGCACGGTTTCGTGACCCGTCGCATCGTGCACGTCCATCGTGAGTCCCAATACTTCAACCCAAAACCAAGTAGCAATTCCGTTTGTTCTAACCTTGAACCCCAGGTACAACACGTCGCCCGGCCAGTTTTCCGCCGTTTACCACCAGGAGGCCGACGCGAGCGGCCATGCTAGCGACTGTATCGTTGACTACATGAAATGGGGGCTTGAAAGTAGCAGCAACCCAGCGTCATCCTCGCTCTCGACCTTCAATTGTCGGGTTGAGTCTCTCGCACGTCCGACAGGTCTATGGGCGCCGTTTCGACAAAACGGGCACCGGTGCATTGTGTTCATCGAGGGCTACTACGAGTGGTTGAAGCGTCCTAATGGTGGAAAAACGCCGTACTACGTAAAACCTCGGTCTGGCAAATTGTTGTGCCTTGCTGGACTTTGGAATAAAACTGTCAAGGGAGGCAAGGGAGGCAGTGGTAACAATGAGGGTAGTGAACAGGGCTTATACACATTTACAGTATTGACGCAACCAGCATCAGCGGACCTTAAATGGCTACACGAGCGCATGCCCCTGATACTGAAGGACGCTGAATCGATCCAGCGATGGATTGACCCTGCACAGAAGTGGTCCCCAGATCTTTTGAAGGAGTCGAAAGTAGTTGAAACGAAGGAAGAGTTGGAATGGTATGAAGTCGACCCAGAAGTCGGAAAAGTCAAGAATAACTATGCCAAGTTGAACCAGCCGTACGAGAGGAAGACTATCGACGAGTTTTTCGGTGGGGCTATGCGAAAGAAAGATGAACCCAAAAGAGACCATGAGATTAAGATCGAGAATATGCTAAGTAGTGAGATCAAATCTGATGACGACTTGTGGCAGGATGATAACAGGAACCTGGAAAAGCACAAAAAGCGGAAGGTCGAAGAATCAATGGAACAACCCAAAGAACAATTGAAGGAAGAAGCAAAAGGACAATTAAAGGAAGAAGCAAAAGAGCCATTAAAGGAACAACATGGCCATGAAGACGACAAGCAATCAAAAGTAACCAATGACCGTAATGAAGAACGAGAGGAGGAGAGGGAGGAGAAGGAAGTTTGGCAAGACTACCGTGACTTTGACGAATACAAACACTTGAAAACATCTGGTAATCAGACTTCCAGCACGGATTCTCCAATTCACCTGGCGGGCCCAGAAGGTAGTCCCAGCGCCAAACGGTCGGCAATTATGGAGCCTGATGTGAAATCGACGCACAGTAAGAAACAAAGATCTGCGGGCACAGACATCAAAGGGAATAAAAAAATCACTGCGTTCTTCAGTGCAAAACCGCGGCAACATTAACGTTTCTGGTATCGTGGAGTATGCTTATTGTAATGTTTGTTGTTGTCATGATTTAAATGATTGTTTTTTATTGTTTTTTATTATTATGTGAAACTCGTTATTCAGAGAGACATTCTCAAGTCCCGAATCGTAGTCAATGCCAGTGAAATGTCTGGCCGAACGCCGGCTCACTGAGTTTTGTCGAGTACCGAGTGCTGTCGGCCTTTCTTCATTTTCCTCTCTGCCACTGCGTCTCTTTCATTTCATTTCCCAGCGACTTTGGGCTGCGACTTTGGGACTTTGGCAAATTGCGGGGATGCCCACCAGCTAAAATCCAAAACCTTTTTTCTGATTCACGACTTCCTCGGCTCTCGGGCTGCCCCACCCACCCCTTTGTGCTACAAATACCCTCAGCGACCCGTCGAAGCTATCCTCTCTCTCGCCAATGCCCATCAATTGATTCATCAGTGTCTATTCTCATCATGTCTACAAAAGCAAAGTACCAAAAATTTGTCGATGACAATAAACTGCCCGTCCTTCTCGACATCTCGGGCTCAAAAGACGAAATCCTGATTGTTACGCTTAACCGCCCCAGAAATGCAAATTCCATCCCTTCAAGTCTACATCCCCTGTTTGACGAGTTTTGGACTCTCTTTGAAAAGGACCCTAATCTGAGAGTTGCTATTTTGACAGGCAAGGGCCCACTGTTTTCCGCTGGCGCTGATCTCAAAGAATGGCTTGTCACTGCCAAAAGCGAGGGCGGCCGTACAGGCGATCTTGAAAAAGGGTTTTTGGGAATCTCAAACCGCAGCAACAAGAAACCGATTATTGCGGCTCTCAATGGCAGCTCCTATGGCGGCGGCACAGAGACCTTGCTCAACTGTGATCTTGTTGTTGCTCTGAGAAGTGCTACTATCTGCTTGCCAGAGGTGCGTGTGGGTGTCACTGCCCTCGCTGGTGCCCTCCCCCGTTTGGGTCGCACTTTGTCCCTTCAGCAAGCTAACGAGCTCGCCTTGATCGCAGAGCCCATTTCCGCGGAAACTGCTCTCAATTGGGGCATTGTGAACCGTATCGCAGAGACACCTGAGCAGGTCATGGAATTGGCTTTGGATCTGGCCAACAAGATCTGCCTTGGTATCCCGGAGGGAATCTATATTTCCCAGCGAGGTGTTCGAAAAGGATATGAGGACACTAGCAAGAACTTGCAAGAAGCCACAAGAGAACTCGCCATTGAAGCCATCCCCATGGCTGGCTCTCCAAATCAAATTGCAGGCCTAGCGGCCTTTTCAGCTCGCAAAAAGCCCACTTGGGGTCCCTCTAAATTGTAACAACATACTAGCTAATGACCATTACTCAAATATGACGTTGAATTCTGAACTCTTCTTGATTCTACCTGTTTATAATGATGGCTGGATGATGGCTTGCAATCAAACCTTTGCTACCAATAAATGTTGAACAAAAGCAGTGCGAGAAGTTTGAACTCTTATACAAAATGGTGAAACTTGAGGTATACAATCTAGCCAAAGCGTAAAAAGGCAATCGATGTTTTTTTGCCTTATTTCAATGTCTACTAGCAGCTATTCATTTCCCTGTACAATTGATTTCATATACTAAAATACTAATCATCCGCACTGGCGCTATACGTATTATCATTTAATATTCTCATTAGTAAATCGTGTTATAAATGCCAATCCAATGAATGCATGAACTAAAGCTTTGGTCGATGCCTAAGCGCATCGTCGGGTCTGAATATGGGAAACCCTGGTGCGTCGGAATACGCAGCGGGCTTTTTGTTTGTGACTGCATCTATTCCTTTGAGTATCTCTGGCCCTAGTGCATACGCGGCGTAATGCGCAATATGCCTGAGACCTTCATCCAAAGAATGGTCTCTCGAGTAGTTCATCGAGTCTTTTATACCATGGGTTGCCATGGGAGAGCTGGCAGCAATGCCCTTGGCCAGTTCTAATGCAGCTGCGACTGCATCCTCCTTCGTATCAAACACACGCCCCAGAAATCCATGAGCAAGCGCCTCGTCAGCCATAAAGTCGCGGCCTGTATAAACAACCTCACGCACCCATGACTGGTTGCTGACAATTCGTGGAAACTGCTGGAGACTGCCCACGTCCGCAGCAATCCCAACCAAAGCTTCACGGATAGCAAATCTAGCATCCTTTGATCCAAACCGAATATCGTACTGTGACAGCAAGTCCATGGTCAAGCCTATCGAGGCCCCGTGTGCGACAGCAATTGTTGGTTTGCCGCAATCGTACACTGACTTGAGATCGTGCTGGAACTCACGAATGAAGTGCTGCATGCTGATAATGCGGCGAGCATGCTCTTCAATGCTTTTGTCATAAAGATCCCTGAGATTCTCCAGGTTAATGCCGGCAGCCAAGTGGCGACCCTTTCCTGAGGTCAAGATGACGCGCACGTTAGGGTCTTCAGCAGCAGCACGGAAGACGGCTCCGTATTCTTTCCAGACGGGGGGCGTGATGATGTTATGAGATTGAGGCCGGTTGAATTGAACGTGGAGGACGCCTGGTGCGTCAAAGGCTACATCGAGCTCTTTAAACTTCGCATAATCGACGTTCATTTTGGAAGGCATTTTTCAAGTAGTGTCGTTGTCGATTGAACGATGATGATTCTTTTTGTGTCGAGTTTTTAGTGTCGAGTTTATTCTAAGGGCCATGTGGAGTGCTTATATATTGTAAATGTGGGGAAGCTTCACTCCCGAGGCAGATAGCGTTGCCAGTAGGCATGCACGTCAAAACCCAAACAAAAAATCACAAATAAGGATGAGTATTATTAGTCCCCACAACCACAACAACAACCAGAAACTATGGAACACAAAAGAGTACAAATGGCTTTTGATAACTAGTTACCGACTCCAATTGATGTTTATTTCAGCAGCCAGAAATAAAGGTGGCCTCACATTTTAAGGTCAAATAGGTTAGAAGACAACATTCACAGATAAACTGAAAACACCGTATTGTTCAACCCTAATGTAAGAGACTTTCGTCCTTATATTACCGGAAGCCTTTAATGATCTGCAGGCCGTGTTTTGAGCTGAGAAGCGCTATGAGATCCAGCGCTGAAGGAATTTCATCTAAGTGCTTGCCATTAATCTCTGAGTGGGGACATTCAGTGAGTATGTGACATATCGTTTGGTGCTTCCCGCAATGACAGTCGTACAAGTCTGTCGTACGTTAAATCTCCCATACCACATGCCTGCTAGACTGTGACCAGGTCTAAGTCTTGTGACGAAATGCAGCATATTGCGAGATTATTCCCTTGAAATGTGTTTGATGGTAAGTTTTGGGACCTTGAGGACGCATCGGTTATAAATGACCATTACCATTGTGTTTAAAGAGGTTTACCATTGCAAAGCTGCTGCTATTCATATAAAAGTGACTTGACTGAGAATTTTTTGTACTTTGCTGTGGCCCTTTTTCTGTCATGAGCTCGAGCTGTCCAGCTCCTTTTTTCTCTCGTCCTGTGCACATCTTTGATATTGGTACGGCACTTTCTGTAGTATTTTTTAGAGATACATTGCAGTCAACAACCGCGTCAGTTTTACTTTCAAGCTCAATTTGTCTCAGTAGAGCATTTGCTAAAGATATCAGTGAAGTCAGCTCTTGCAAAAACTTTCCAAATCAAAACGTTCCCAATCCGCATTCTTGTTGTTGTAAAGCTTTTGGGTGGATTGTGCGCCTTCCATTGCTCAGTAAAGGCATATCTTTTACTGTCGCAGTTTGTGCTCGGAGACAATAGGAACTAGGGGTTTCGTTGAGTGAATACAGTGCTTTATTTGTATCTTACTATGATACATGGGAGCAACACGAACATATTCTGTTGTAATGTATTTAGATAGATAGATATTTTTCCAGTCAATCGGCTATAACGCTAAATAAGAAACAATATTAAACTTTCACGATCACAAGAAAACAAAAATAGAATAAAATCCCAGATTCAGCACCTACAAGACCGTGTTCATTCTTTCCGTTTAGCTGGCTTTCACCAGCGCAGCAATCGCACCTTAACTAAGCCCGAATTCGCTGAGAGTCCTCGTCCCCAGTTGAAGCAACTGAAAACCCCTGTGTAAACAAAACCTCAATAAAGAAGAAAAAAACCCACAGGAGGCGAAATTCACCTAGATAATCGTAAGCATCACGAGGATGCTTAATAGTGGTGTAAGAGACTTTCGTCTCTGGATTTCCAGAAGCTTACAATTGCTTGCAGCCCCTGTTTGGAGTTGAGTATCACTGAAAGATCCAGTGCTGGGGAAATTTCAATCAAGTGTTGCCTTTGCTCACTGTATAGAGGGCATTCAGTGAGTATATGGCGTATCGTTTCCCGCTCCCCGCATTGACAGTCGTACGAGTCTCCCGTGATGATGATGATATATTTTAGCCAGGTCATCGTGACTGGTTGACAGCCCCTGAGACCTTGTTCGTTTATGTATTTACTATGTTTTTGTTCGCATAGATTTGCCATTTCTTTGGTTGGTGCCGTTTTTGGTCCTGATGTGTAGGGGGTCAGGAACAGCCACCACAGCCCGAGTTGGCCGAGAGTCCTCACCCTTCTAGCGTGTGCTAGCAGGCACTGGCGTTAACAAAACCTCCGTAGAGGGAAAATAAACCCGCCAATGGTATCGACCCACTTATGGTGGCAAGGAATGGGGGCAATTTGGTTATGGCCGGAATCAAACCCAAGACACCACTGAGTCAATCCAAACCCGCGCCGAACCGTAGCCACTGCGCCAAATGCCCCATTCCTTCAATCCCTCATGCCCGTGCCTTTCTGGACAAGACTAAAATATAACTTAACTCTGTATTCGAGTTCCTATAAATTTCGTAGATAGTTTCTTGGGTAAATCCTCGTTGTCTTCTTCCTTAAGGGAAGAAGGCCTCTTTATATAACTTTAGTAATTCTACTGTTCAGCAGACTGTCGTCAGTCTAACGTTTCGTATTTGTAATTCATAATCGTAGAACAAGTCATCGTTAGTCACAAGGACATTCCGAGTGTTCCGCGTATTCCGTGTAATCCGTGTATGATCCTGATAAAGTTCCGTAATGCGAGTTCCGCGAGTTCCGGGAAGTGTATCATAACATGTAGCCTGATATGGGACGGGTTGAGCCCGATCTCTAACACATCAGACATCAAGGTCTCTTGGCCCAGTTGGTTAAGGCATCGTGCTAATAACATAAAACTCCTTGTAACTACAGTTAACGCGAGGATCGGCGGTTCGATCCCGCCAGAGACCAAACATTTTTTCCCTCTCTGTCTGACAGAGCTTTTTTTTTATATTTGAGACGTTTGAGAGAAAAGAGTTGAGATCGCTGGTTGACATAAGTTTTAGCATACTTTAATTGGAAGCCGTCACAAATAGCCAACCTCCCAACCAAAAAAATTAATGAACCTTAACTCAACTACAACTTGCTAAACAATTACAACTCAAAAAAATCAAAGCTTAGGGAATGTCAAATAAAGAAATAAATGAAGATCAAAAAGCTTGGACGACGCCGGAATTGAACCGGAGACCTCTCACATGCTAAGCGAGTGTGATAACCAACTACACCAGACGCCCAAATTCTTGAAGTTGAAGGCCATCGGGCCTGAAGTGGTAATAAGTGGACTGATGCAGGGCCAGCGGGATCAACCCGGGCCATCCTTGCCACCATAAGTGGGTCGATACCATTGGCGGGTTTATTTTCCCTCTACGGAGGTTTTGTTTACGCCAGTGCCTGCTAGCACACGCTAGAAGGGTGAGGACTCTCGGCCGACTCGGGCTGTGGTGGCTGTTCCTGACCCCTACACATCAGGAACAAAAACGGCA
>JAJMAG010000350.1:6333-17495 GCA_030564905.1 Geotrichum fermentans
TAGAAACAGGGAAATAAAAAGCAAATCAAAGTTTTACTTTTTTACCACAACCTATTAAACTCTATTTTATACGAATTCGGTAAAAGTTAACATGAAGTTGGAACACAAGTTCAGGCTTCCGTTACGGAAAAAAAAATCATAGAACAAAAAGAATAATATTATAGGCACCCAGCAGCTTGCCGCAGAGGGCCTATGCGTTCAAATGTTAGCAGAGATGGGCATTGCGTGCACACATGTGCACAACGGATGTAGGCACTTGAACTGACAGCCTTTGTCTCTCATACAAGACCGGCGTTACTTTTTCTTCTTCCTTTTCTTGGGCCTTCGTAGCGTACTTGCTACGCCCATGGCGGAGTCCGAGCTCCTTCGATGAGCTTTATAAAACGTCAGGATATCCATCGATTCTAAGTTTTTTTCTTTCTTTCAATCATCATAACCATCTCTCCCTCTTTTGCGTTCCCTTCTCGCTGGTCGGAAAATCCTCCTCATTCTCTCTAACAGGGCTTCACTCATTCAGTCCAAGTTAGACTCACATTCATTTTAAACTACCGCTGCTCTTTGATACCCATACCGTTCCTTAAGCTCGAATATACAATTATTTGAAACGTCTCTTAATCACAGTCACTCCTTTCTATTAATCGACGATGCGATACCATACTTCTTCAGTTTTGGCTGGGCTCGCGGCGTCGGCTTCGCTAGCGTCAGCTTCTTTTTCGGCTTCAGCCAACAACAACGTCGTCCTGTATTGGGGACAGGCCTCTGCCGGATCCCAAGAGACATTGGGAACCTATTGTCAATCCACCGACGCAGACATGTACGTTGTTTCATTCCTCTACGAATTCCCAGACACCGGTTTAAACATCGCCGGGTGCACCACTACATTTGAAGACTCCACTTTGCTTTCGTGCCCCTCAATTGGCGAGGACATCAAAACCTGCCAGTCCCTTGGAAAAAAAGTCCTGCTTTCGCTGGGCGGCGCTTCCGGTAGCTACGGGTTTACCTCAGACACGGATGCCGAAGAATACGCCGCGACCTTGTGGAACACCTTTGGCGGAGGCACGACGACCAACCGTCCCTTTGGCACGGCTGTTGTGGACGGCTTTGACTTGGACGTTGAAAACGACATTTCCACCGGTTACGCTGCGCTCGTCACCAAGCTGCGCGAGTACTACGATGGCGGCGACTACTATGTTTCCGCTGCTCCCCAGTGCGTCTACCCGGATGCCACTCTGGGCAACGCTCTTTCCAACGCCTACTTTGACTTTGTCTTTATCCAGTTCTACAACAACTACTGCGCGATTGGCAGCAGTTTCAACTGGGACACCTGGACCGCGTACGCTGCCTCCGCACCCAACCCAAACGTCAAGCTCTACCTCGGACTTCCTGGCTCCAGCTCTGCGGCCGGCAGTGGCTACGTCACGCCCTCGACCGTTAAAACCACTGTAGCGGAGATCCAGAGCGACTCTGCTTTTGGCGGCATCATGATGTGGGATGCGTCGCAGGCCTTTTCAAATGTCGTAGACGGCTACAGCTATGCACACTGGATGAAATCCATTTTGGGCAGCGACTCGAGTGCAACAACTGCTACAACAGCTGCTACAGCAGCTGCTACTTCTTCTTCTGCTGCTGCACTAGCCTCGGAAGCCTCCACAAGCTCTGTTGCTGCTTGGGAAGCCTCCACAAGCTCTGTTGCTGCTTGGGAAGCCTCCACAAGCTCCGTTCCTGCTTGGGAAGTCGTGTCGAGCTCAGTCTCCACTTCCACCGTTTCGTCTACCTCTATTCCCGCCTGGGAGGTAGTTTCCAGTTCCGTTCAATCCTCCACCAGCTCCATTCCTGCCTGGCAAGTCGTGTCTAGCTCTGCCTCTGCCTCCGCAGTTTCGTCTACCTCTATTCCCGCCTGGGAAGTAGTCTCCAGTTCAGCCCAAGCCTCATCCAGCTCTGCTGCCCTTTGGGGCGCTGTTTCCTCTTCTTCCAGCTCGGCGTCTGATGCTGGCGAGTGGGTGTACACTCCCTCTGCTTCTAGCAGCTCTGTTGCTGCATGGGCCGCCTCGTCCTCTTTGGATGCTAGTGGTTGGGATGTCGCTGCTGAGGCCACGACTCCTGTTGTTAAGGCGGTTACTAGTCCGACTTTGTCTAGCTCTGTTAGCTCCTCCAGCTCTGTTAGCTCCAGCTCCGTTGGCTCTTCCAGCTCCATTAGTTCTTCTACCTTGGTTAGATCCTCCAGCTCTACATCTGTCTCCAGTCGCAGCTCGCAGCTTACTTCAAGCCCCGCACTTTCTACAAGCTCAGGTGTCTCTTCAAGTTCCGTTGTCTCCCCTAGTTCCGTTGGCTCCTCCAGTTCCGTTAGCTCTTCCAGCACCGCTAGCTCTTTCGGGTCTATCAGTTTCTCCAGACCTGTTAGTACTTCCAGATCCACTACGTCTTCCAGCTCTGTTAGTTCTTCTAGCTCTGTTGGCTCATCGAGGTCTGTTAGTTCTTTCAGCCCTGTTAGCTCCTCCAGCACTATATCTGTGTCCAGTCCTAGCTCGAGCGTTCCAAGCTCAGCTCTTTCTACAAGCTCTGGTGTCTCTTCAAACTCTGCTTCGAGTTCCAGCTCCTCTGCTTCTACGGTGGTCTCTGCTTCAGGATCTAGTCTTGGTGGCTCTGCGACGTCTAGCAGTGTACTCTCGACTTCGTCTTCATTGTCTCCGTCTTTGGCCAGGTCTTCCTCTTCTAGTTCTGCGCTTGTGAGCTCTTTGTCTTCAAGCTCTTCTAGTTCACTCTTGAATTCTGAATCTGCCACTGGCGTCGTATTTGGAGCTTCCTCTGGATTGGCCTCTACCTCTGGAATCAGCTCTGTTCTGTCAAGTTTGCCCACAGCGTCTGCCTCGAGCTCGTCTTTTGTGTCCAGTAGTGTCCTTGCTCGCTCTACCCAGTCTAGTGAATCATCCAGCCTTGCAGATGTTGCATCCAGTGTGCCTTTGTCTGTTTCTGCTTCCACCTCTGGTAGCTCTTCAGTCTTTTCTTCCAAGACTGCTTCTTCCACTGGGTCCACAGGCCATGTGAATTCCACTCTGGCTCAGACATCCAGCGCTGCTTCAGTTGCCCCCTCCTTGTTGAGTACGACCGTTACTTCCAAGCCTTCTTCTAAGTCCTCTGTAGCCGTTTTGTCTACAACCACTCCAGCTGCCTCTATTACCACTTCTGGCCCTATAGAAACCATTGGTACTAGCACCATTTCTTCTTTGGACGTTTCTGAGGATGAAGAATATGGCTATGAAACTGGCGAAGTTACAACTCCCACCTATACGATCAGGAGCACTGTCTTAGTTACTGTGACAAGTCATGCAGTTATTCCCGTCACTACTGATGTGAATGGAGTGGTTCACTCAGCGACCACTGATATTCTTGTTACGGAAGCTGTTTCCACCCCCGCAGCTACAGCTGGTTCCACAGTGCGCACCTCCTCTGCCCTTGCCGCTTCTGGTTCCACAGTACCCGCTTCTTCAGTTGCCCTTGCCGCTTCCTCTTTTGCTTCTGCTGCTGCTGACGCTTCTTCCCTTTCGTTTGCCAGCAAGTTTGCCTCTTCTTTCATTTCCTCTTTCACCACAGTTAGCACGTCTTCTAGCGTTGAGGTAATTACTGCCTCCGCATTTACTACTTCTGCTACCGTTTCCACCTCCTCTGGCGTTGAAGCTAGCGTTGTAGCGACTGTCTCCGCCGCTGTGACTGACGCATCTTCCGATGATTCTGGATCTGGATCCGTCGTCGCTGCAGGTAGCGTCACTGGAAAGTGTGCGGGCAAGGAAGGTAAGCAATTGGCAGCTTGCTTGAACGAGTTATTTGCAAGCGGCGACAGCGTCGAGCTCCCCACTAGTAGCTCCGCTTCTTCGCCGTCTTCTGCTGTGACCTCCACAAAGGCTACTACTATTGTTTCTACTGTGTTATCTACGAAGTCTGTGGCTGATGATGCCGGCGCTCCTACTGTTGTAACCGTCATTGTCACTTCTACCTCGGAAGCCGTTGTTACAGCTACCGTTGACGTTTCTCCTTCTTCGGCTTCTGCTTCGTCTGCCTCTGCTTCGTCTGCCTCTGCTTCTTCTGTCTCTGCTTCCACTTCTTCTGCTTCTTCCACCAGCTCTACTGCTTCTCCCAGTTCTACTGCTGACAACTTTTCCACTGACACCTGTACTGAGGGCGCTGTGACCTGCTATGAAGGCAAGTTTGCCATGTGCAACTTCAACAAGTGGGTTTACTTTGCCTGCGCTCCCACCACCATCTGCTCTGCCCTGGGCATGGACAACGGTAAAGTTGTTGTTGGCTGCAATTTCGAGTCCGTCGTTCTCGCCGAGCAATCCGAGGCCGCTCTGAGCACCACCGCCGCTGCTGTGAGAATGTTTGCCAGAAGTCGCGAAGAAGAAATGCTCAAGCTGATCAAGGCGAAGTTTTTCTAAACCTAATCCAAACTTCGCTTGAATTCTTTTCCACTCTTTTTCACGACTAATCTTTTTTCTTTATTACTTCCTTTTTTTTATTTCTTTTGTGGGTTTTTTTTTTGTACGAGTTTTGGTTTATCTTTGGGGAAATTTTATTTTGTATTATAGGACTTTGGCTTAAATATTATAGGTGATGAATAATAATTGAACATTTGCAAAAAAGTAGTTATTGAACTGGTGTTTGGATTCACATTGTTGTTCAAGTTGTCGGCAGTGTCTACTAACATCAAGGATTCAAGGGAACACATTATTCATAGACGCCTCAGGCGGGATCGCTTCTAACATAACCTTCGTTGGCATCAATCAAAAGCCCACAGGCGCGCTACTAAACGTCTTTGTTTCATTATAGACTGCGCTCATGTGCACATGTGCACACCAGAGCTTTGGAAGTCCATTGTTCAGATATTTTTTTCTTTATCTCGAAATCTAGCTTGTATTGCATTCAATATTCAGACTGACTTTTTGAAATACTATATACCATGCATCCGGAATTTCTGGAATACGTACATGTACGTAAAAGCAAGAGAAAGAAGCAGCTTTGGTCTATAAATTCCCTTATTAGTTGCTTTTAGGTGGTGCCAATAAATATCCAAATACCTTTCCTCGCAGCTTTTTGGTAGACTCATCTTCGACCCACATGGGCTCGCCGTCCAGCTCAAAGCTGTCTTCTATAGTGAACCCAAAATCGTCTTGAGCCATGGTGAAAAACTCCTTGTCCTTGTGATACCACTTGGGCCGGTGAGGCGTATAGACCACAAGCACGCGGCCAGTGTCAGGTTTCACAGCAAGCTGGCAAGACTTGAGAAGCTTGGTATGCTCGGTGAAGTTGAAGATCAAGTCAGAGAGAATCAAGAGGTCGAAGGGGTCTCCGCCATTTAGGTCAAAGAGCTCGCTCACCTCATTGCCCCAGATGTAGCCCGCGACGGATATCTTTTTGGCGGCGGGCGCGGCGATGCCAGATTCCTTAACGTTGAGCTCGATATTTTTGAGAAGGTCTGGATCAGGGTAGTCTGTGATTACCACATTCTTAGCCGTCAATGCTGCAACCAGGGACGGCAGTCCGGCACCCGCACCCAATTCAAGGATGCTTTTGTTTGTGACCAAATCGTCTCTGCGTCTGTCGACATAGTTTGTCGTGGCTTTTCCGGCGTTCCATAGCAAATGGCCGTATAACGGGGAGTGGCCCAGGAGATTGAGCTTTAACGTAGTGGGCTCTCCTGGCTGGACGTACTCGGCAGCGCGCTCGAACTCCTGGACTGTTGGTTTCGGAGGAGGCTTGTAAAAGTCCGAGGGCTCTTGGAAAATGTCGGTGGAAATGATTTCTTCTGGCTCTGAATCTGACATTTCTGTCCGCAGGTTTATGGCTTGTGAGAATTTGATGGTAAAAAGAAAACTCTCGGCATGAGAAACGTTGAACTCAAAGCAGGTGTGGATTATGTAACTGTGTCATTGGGCTATCGCGGCGGCGCCTTGAAAGCTTTCCTCCCAAGCGCCCATGGACTCGAGGGAACTCTTTGGCTTCTTGCCTACACTTCCCCTCCTGTTCCCCAGTTCCCCCATGGCTGCTGCTCGAGACATATAGAACTTGCGAGCATGTCGATAACAAGCATTTCAAAGAAACTCAAAGTCAGATTTGGGTCCCTTCCCCTCGAGAATAAAGGCGCCGTAGCGCGCGACCATCTCGCGAACGAGCGCACCTTCCTTGCGTGGCTGCGAACGAGTCTCGCCTTCGCCAGCATTGGAATCGCCGTGACCCAGTTCTTTCGCATGCAGAGCAGTACCAACCTGCAAACTCTCCTGATTGCGACCACAACCGGCGACGAACGCGCCATTCTAGCCACCGAAAATGTCGCCTATGGCGATCTTCCCTACATCGACCCCCAGTCTTCCGAGTTTTTCAAGTACCTCGAAATGATGGCCGCGAAGGACAAGAGGCTCGAAAAGTACAGCACTGTGCTTGGAGGCTGGTTCATTGCCACGGGCATCGTGGTAATTGGGCTCGGTCTCTGGAGGTATTTCTTATCGCAGCACCACTTGCAACGGGGCAAGTTCCCCGCAAGTCGCTTTTCAGTCGCAACAGTATTTTTTGTGACATTTGCAGTAAGTAGCTTTGGAACGAGAAGGAGTTCAGGCATGGCTAACAGGTTATATATAGTTGATTGCGACAAGCTTTGTTGTGATTTTGGTTTCAGGCGAATAAGAGCACACTGACGGACATGAATCACGACAAACTAATGAGCATAGCATACCAGAACGGGCGTTTTTTAATATTGTTTTTATACCAAGGTTTTATTATTAGTATTTATTATACATATTGTTCTTTTTATCTAGCTTGTAGGTCCTGCGAAGGATGCCGTTGAACATTTGCGCCGACGGTTTGCTCTGGAAACAGTTGGGCCACACAGTGTGGCTAGTGCGACATGTGCGGAGATTCTGCACATGTGCTTTGGATGTATATCACGTGCTGTCCATTATAAGCCGCTATCAAAACAAATATGGCTAGGGCTTTAGGGCTCTGTACTTCTACATTCGGCCACTACCATTACTGTACAATTGGTGGTATTCACGTGACTATATATAGTTATATAAGCCGATAGGGTGCTATTATGTGATGGTATAATGCTTAGTAACCAACTCTAGATTATTTTGTAACATTTGCTCTAATATTACATCAGGGGCCATACAGGGCAAGGAAATCGACATGTTGCTCTCTCTTTTTTTGCCTCTTTTTTTTCACCTCTTTCTCTTTTTTTTTTTTTTCCCCTCAACTCTCGACTCTTTGTATCCATCAACGACAACAGATAATTCACAATGGTATGAACTGCAGTCTATATGAAACATGCCCATTATACCTCGATGATCAAGTTCTAACATCACTTTGTAGGGAAAAGTTCACGGATCCCTCGCTCGTGCCGGTAAGGTCAAGTCTCAGACTCCTAAGGTTGAGAAGGAGGAGAAGAAGAAGAAGCCCACTGGCCGTGCCAGAAAGAGACTTCTATACACCAAGCGCTTTGTCAACGTCACCTTGACCAACGGAAAGAGAAGATCTAACCCCGGTCCCGGTACCTCTGCCTAAGTCTATTAATGATTGACTTCAGATATGACCAAAACCACAAAATTCGCTCTACCATTTATAACGTCTCTTGTATACAACCGACACCTCTCTTTCTCTATCAACCCAAACAATTTTTTTTATCTCGACCCAAGATATATTTGAATGGAACCGAATGCAAAATTGATTCACGATGTTTTTAATATATTCTGTTTTCTTTTAATCGAGACATTTGAAGATTCCAAAAAAGCCCAAAGTGAGGGTTCATGAGTCAGGTTTGGTGTACAGCTGCTTCTGTCTTGATAAAAGTCGTAAACCGTAGGTGCTTGCACGTTCAGGCCAGCTATCAGCTGAGAAATTGAAATTCGCTGATGCAAGACTTCAAGCATACAGTGGGACATAGTATGTGGGCTCTATTTTAAGAGTATACACAGTTGTATGAAGTTTATTCACTTGATTTCGGTCCATGCTATGATGAAGTGAAAGAAACTAAACTAAATGTGATGTTCATCTCATGAGGATAGTACATGTATTCATGGGGCCAAAATGGCACTGGAATGTTGTTAACATGGGTCTTATAAACCTCACCTAGTAGACAAATCGTTGCAACATCGGACTCTTGATCACAAGAATCGATTCCTAGGAACTACTAGAGTATGTACTGTACTAAAGTGCAGCACTGAGTTTCTAACAGCCACCAATTCCAGAGGGTTCCTTCAAAAATGAAAAACTGGTTCGAAGGAAACATTTGAAAACCGTCTAGACCACTTAGACCATCCGTGCCACTAACGAATTCCGGCCCTCTGGGGACCTCACCTGGAAGCGCTAACGTCTGAATATGAAAACCACAGTTGATATATAACAAGAATAATAATAATTAATGATAGGTTATTGCGACATCGGTATCGGTATCCAGATCACATAACGATACCAAGGCTTTTGAGTATGTAGTGTACAGCACTGAGTCTCCAGTTAGGATTCGAAGCCATTGATCTGAGATCGATGTCCAGGAAGTTCAAATCATGTATGGTTCGTTAGTGGCGAGCGCTGGACGACCTGGCTGGTGCAGTATTTCGAGGACATTCAATACTGCGTGGCGGCCGGCCCCAGCATCTTGACACTCACGCAGCGTTGAAGCACATCCGTATGCTTGACGCCTTGGTCGCCCCCCCCAGTAGTGCAAAAACATCCTGGCCATCGATCATGCCGGTATTGATGGTACTACTGAATTCAGACTGGTCCTGCGTGTAGCGTAGCGCAGTATGACGCTGTAGAGCTCAGCCGGCCGTGGCCTGCTTTAACTACGTAGCTGCACATGTGGGGTACTATCGCCATAGTACTCGGTGCCTTGCCACCGTGGCAACCACGCAGTCGAGGCCGTACTAGTTGGCTATTTGTGGGATGTGTGTCATGTCTTGGCCTGATCAAGGGTAGCGCTAGTACTACTGAGCTGGTCACTTAGGCCTGGATAAAAAAACGTTGTTCATTGCAAGGCGGGCGAGGTCCATTCCTGCAGGGACATCTGGATCCAGGAACCACACAGACGCCAAGTCAGCCATCGCGAGCTCGCTAGCTATAGCGGCGGCGCACACGTTTGAAGCGACCTTTTAAGCAGTATGTATGTATTGTATGGCAGATCCTTCTTTGTTGCCACACGAGTGCAGATGAGATCATCGGTGCCGGTGGTGCCAGAGCGATATTGTTTGATTAACTCGAGCACTTGAAGAAGGGCCTTAATTGAGCACCATGACCAGCTTGAAGCTTGAGGCTCGCTGGGGCAGACCTGACTGTACTGGGCGGGACCAGACGTGCACTTGAGAGTCATTTACTGCTGGACGTGCCGGCTGTGACTGGTCCTAACGAATTGGACCGGCCGGTTTAAGTTGATCACTAGATTTTCAGGGGTTTGATCCACAAACAGACCGCGCAACACAAAGGACGAAAACAAAAACCAAAAAACCAAAAAACCAAAAAACAGCGGATCTCGAGCTCACAGCCATACTAGTCGACGGTCTCAGCGGACTTAATTTGAGGTGTTGTTAGAAAAAAAAAAAAAAAAAGCCGGCTGAAATGAACAAAACCCGAGAAAAAAAGAAGCAAGAAATAGGAATTCAGAAAGCCGCGGCTAGGCCCGGCCGGGTCGGGAATGCGATCTCCAGCGGTTGAGGATCCGGAGGGGGCAGGGCGTCCTTTCTTCCCCCCCCTAGACTCGTAAGCTCATCATGCTAGCGAGCTGGCAAGTTCAACGTTGAAAGTTCAAACGTTAACTGTGGACGTTCAAGTTTGACAATGCTGCGTCCTTCAGGTACTGCGAAGTATGGAACTTTCTTGTTGTACTGTATACTACTTGTGTATACTACGCGTTTCAACACATGGCGAACCAAAATAAAAACAACAACTTTTTGGAAGATTCAGGAATCGGCTGGACTGACACAGTGCAAGACTGGCACTCGTTTGAAGGAATATAGCATATCGTACTATGTTCGAAGAATGAATGATTCTTGTAGTGACTTACTTTGACCAGTTCAAAGGTTCAAGCCCTTTTCGCTCGTTCGTTGTTGCCTGCGGTTGTTGCTTTTTTGTCTCGCAGTGCGTCACACGTAATTTCTCCATATTTAGAACGTAAGTGGCCCAATTCTACCACCAATTTTCCAGCGTATAAGACAATATTAATATAATTGATCATGAAAATATACCAACACAAATAAAAACAAAAAAAAAAAACACGTCGCAGCGCTGGTACAAATTAACCATCAAAGGTATCCCTCCCCAATAACCACGGCACAGTACTCGTCTCCCATATATCCCGTATCCCGTATTCCGTTATTAAGAGTCTGTCGTCAGTCATTTCAGCCAGCCAGTGGCATATCAGCATCGATCGTTAATAGAGAGTCCATGATACACTAGGAAACAAGAAAATAAAGGAGCAGGCAATTTTTTCACCTTGCCATTTCCAAAGCCTTTTGTGTATTCTTTTTTTTTTCTGGTTTCCGTACGTGTTGGTTTGTTGCTCTTTTTACTATTTTGACTTGCTTGACGCCACCGTCTGGGTGATGGTGCTCTTGGGTCGCACGGTTCCGACCTCGCCTGAAATGGTTCCAAGACCTATACTGCCGGACGGCGGAACGGCAACGGCGTCGTACATGTTTGCAAAGGTCTGCGTGTACGGCGACAGGTAGACAACGGTGCCCCCGGCAGCGTTGGTGGACGTTTTGTAGACGGACGTTGGGTATGAACCCTGGGCTAGAGAGAGCAATGTCAGTTTTGAGCGAAGGAAAAAGCAGAGAGAGACAGAGCGTTGAAATATAGAAAGGCGGGGATAGGCTGAGTTGTCTGGAAGAAATAAACATACCGGCGACAAGGGCGGTCGAGAAGACAAGAAGCAATAGTTTCATCATGAAGAGCATTAAAAAAAGGGTCGTGATAATTGAATAACTTCAAGACTTAAGTGTTCTCAATTGAGTTTTCCGACACTGGAACTCGAGAACTAGATAGAGTGCAATTGAAAGACAGACAACAGAAAGACAAGAACGACATCAGAAAGACAAGCACTGCCTATGACCGAAAACCAGACGTGCGTTACCTGCACCAGGCTGGGGGTCGTCGGCCGTGGCTTCAAGGGCTCGAAGGGTCTG
>JAJMAG010000351.1:0-16800 GCA_030564905.1 Geotrichum fermentans
ACAGGAATTTACCGAAAGCATCAGACATTTGGTAGACTGATTTGACCAGGTTCGGTGACCAACCTGAGACACCGGGGGCCGATTCGTGGTCAAACTGTTCCACCACGATCCTCACGTGTTCCATAGTCACAGCGGTTCTTGGCCTGGGGCCTGGCATCCTCCTTGCTCCAACGATGTCAAAGGGATTGGCCGATCCATGAGGATGAAGGTCTCTCAGTGCCGTAAGGGTTTCTGGGGTCTCCGGCGCCAGGGGTGTCATGTCTGAAATGGCCTTCGAGGCCTTAGAGAGCTTTCCGCTGGCAAGAAGCGCCTCAGCTCTTTTGATGACCCCACTGTCGTAGTCAGCCGATGCGGATGTGCCATTACCATGAGAACTGGAGGGGGGAGCATAGTTGCCATCGGGCTTGCGCGGCAGGTCAGGGAGCCTTCCAAGGAGGTTGGCGATGCGCTCACGCTGAGTGCTGCCCGAAACCTCTGGAGTGTTCTCGAGAACTTTCGCTAAGGGGACGCATTTGGGGGCCAGTAGGATGGAGAGCAGGGCTCTGGCTGTGGGCTCTGTGTCAAACTCTTGTGAGAGTTCTTCGACTCTGGCTGCGATATCCTTCCGAAGAGTGTTGTGGAAGTCGTCTGCTTTGGTCTGGAGGTTGGCAAAATGGCAAAAGGTCTCTAGTTCGACGTCCTCTGCAAGGAGCTGGTTAGCCGCAGTCACGTGGCTAATATTGACGTCATTGTTTACATTGTCGCTGTTTACGGTGTCGTTGTTTACATTGTTGTTGTTGTTGTTGTTTACATCGCTGAGGTTGTTGTTGTTGTCGCTGCCGCCGGGTAATACGTCCCCATCATCAGCGTCGAAAAACTCCTCCGACGAGGTAGTAGGCGTGGGATGGTGATGGTTATCGTGGGCGTTGTCGTTGTTATTGTCGTCCTCAGGAAGCGCCGCGATGTTCGGCTGGTCTGGCTCTGGAGGTGCGGCGGGCACGGCAGGCACGAGGGGGGTCGAAGGCGAGGGCAGTGGTTCAGAGGCTGTTGCGTTGGCGGGGAGATGGTTCACAGGGTCTCCCTCTGGATGGGCCTGCTTCAAATGCCTGCGCATCGTGGCAGCGTTGCTCGTGCAACGCGGGCAGTACTGGCACTTGAGCACCTGCATGGTCTGAGCCTCGGTGGCAGTGGGAGACTTATCTTCGCTCATGTGTGTTGAGGTGAGGTGATGCAACAGACCCTTCGAGCCCTTGAAGCCACGGCCGACGACCCCCAGCCTGGTGCAGGTAACGCACGTCTGGTCTTCGGTCATAGGCAGTGCTATTTTTCATTTCTATTTCTTATTTATCCTATCTTGTCTCTTTTGTATCCTTCACATTGGTAGGCCATTTAGACAACCAGCACCGCCGCTAATGGACTAGGTCCCCCGGGTATCCTGGCTGGCTGCTAATGTCTATAAAGTACGTAAACCGCAGTTGACATATAACAAATAATAATAATTGTACAGTACATGTACTATATTCCCGTAGACTCTTAAAAACGTCTGGAGCGCCTTATGTGTAATCAACCGAAGTAATAATTAGTAAATTGATTTGGTAAGCAAACGGTTTGAATGAGAAAGAGGAAGGCAGATATCGTCTGCACAGCCAGTCTGACTGTACCTTCCCCGAGGGTTGGACACCAGCTCGGGCTGAACAACACTGTTTAATGAGATCTTCCGGGAAGGTTCTACTCAACATCATAATTGAATGAAGTTTGGTGTTCAGATCGAGTATTGGGGTTTTGCTTTATGGAATTTGAAAGCCATGAGACAGGCTCTTTATAGACTACGCCTTGGCTAGTGCGTGCCTAGCCGTTCTCCTGTTGCATTCGGCCATACCTATACGGCGGGCTCCACCGTTAAAGGTACCGTACCTGAGATCCCCGGACCGGACCCTCAGCCCTGAGCAAGGACACTATGTGATTGTGAATGAGTTGTGTAACTGTGAGAGTTAGTAGAAGGTGTTATTTAAACACAGCATATATCTTTTTTAATTCTTTGTCTCGTTATTAGCATTCTGTTTTTTGGCTTCTTATCCTTCGTATGCTTCTGGTCCGGCTGGTGATTCTTAACGCGTGTTTTACGCGTTGCTCTCGCGCTCTTAGCCCATATATAACCCTAACCCTCCAAGACACAGGGTCTCCCCGAACATCGAACCCTCAGGGCTCTGCCGGTTCCGGGCACCCCGGACAACCCGGAGCCCGCAAAACCGGCCCCAGTGTCGATCGGCATCAGTGTGTCAAGTTCATTTTTTCTTCCTGTGGAACGGATTCGGCGCGTGTTACAATTTTGATATGTTCGGGCTCCTTCGCCGCACTGGGCCCCTCGCGCAACCCTTTCCCCTGGACCTCCGGGAACAGCGAATGCCTCCACAGCGCAGCTTCTTCTTCCTACCTACGCCGCCGAACGACACACCGCCGCCGACGAGATCAGACGACGACTTAGACGACGACCAACACCCGAGACCCGCCACAATGTATAGTCCCGTGGCCTCTGTTCTGGGCCCCGACGACGCCCCGTCGCTCAATGTCTCCTCGCTTTCTTCCTCTGCTTCTTCAGGGTCCTTGTTTGCTTACCCAGCCAACACACCGCTCCTTCAGGCGTCCTCTGAGCCATCTAAAAAGGGTCACCATGCCCAGAGCTTCTCTCTCAGTAATCTTCAGATTCCTGCTAACATTTCACCGCCTTCTTCCGCTTCTCAGTTTTTTCCCATGGGCCACGACCAGCCTGTACTAGGACCTGGCGGCAGTATCAATACCGCCAACTCAATGGGCTCTTCCAGCGACAAGCCAGTACAGCGTGGCCACCACAAGCCCTACGGCAACCATAGCATCTCACACACGGTGTCTTCCATCAACGGTCGAGCACCGTTCCACCCATCCCACAATATGCCCAAGTCTCGATCTATTAGCGTGTCCTCACCAACAGACATGCTTGTTCCGGATTTTCCACGATATTCAGGCTCTAACATGCTCGGAAGCGACATGCTAGCTCCTGGGAAATACCACACCCGTTCACTGTCTTCTTCAATTCCGCATTCCCGTCCATTTGCGAATCCATCGCCCCTGCTAGCTAACTCGGGAGCCACTTACTCCCACGTTGCTGACCTCACGGCGAACATTATTTTTGAGAACGGTACAAGCGACCCGCGCCGCAATTCCTATGAAGCATTACCACCCATGGTTTCCAGGAGTCCTTCTTTCCTCCAAGCTGAGACTACTGCTGACGAATTCCCTATTCTGGTTCGTCGCGAATCCTGCGACTTGGCAGCTCTTGAGGCTGCCGGCCCAACGGACGTTAATGGGTTCACTGATCAGCATTCGTTCTCGCAGACTCAATCTCCTGTGCATAGTCTGAGTAACAGCCTCAATGGGAGTAACCAGTCGTTATCGTCCATGTTTTCTTCTTGTTCTTTACAACCCCACCCGGTGCTTCCTGAGCACATTACGCAGCAGCAACTCCACAAGGCTCACCAGATCCATCAGACCCAACAGGGCCAACACCAGCAAACTCAGCAGATGCAGCAGCATGGCCACATCTATATCCAAGACAAGCCGGCTACTCGAGCTAAATCTTTTAAAGCCTCTCAACAGCGCCCCTATCAACAGCTAGTGAATGTTCAACAAACGAACTCTGGTAAAAGACAATTTTCTCCAAATAACGTCAAGCAGCATAATCACCAACACCAGCACGGGAGTCAGCCACAAGCATATGCTCCCTCTTACAAGATGCCTCAGTATAGAGTCCCTTCTTATCAGCATCAGCATCCTGCTCCAGAACAACTAAACCGACCACCAGTAACTATAAATCGCTCCGTCTCTGCGCCATTCATTCCGCGCCACTTTAATGGTAATCGACGTCAACATGAAGCCGGAGCAGCTAGTAGGTTTACCGACGCCGAACTCGACAAATTTGTTGGGGATATATATAGTATCTGCAAGGACCAGCACGGGTGTCGCTATCTCCAAAAGGTGCTAGACGAAAGGAACCCTGAGAAGGTAGAAATTATCTTTAATGAGACCAAAGATCATGTCACTGAGCTTATGACAGATCTGTTTGGTAACTATTTGTGTCAGAAGTTGCTTGAATGTGTGAACTCGGATCAACGCACTGTGCTTGTGCAAAACGCGTCGCCAGATTTGACCAAGATTGCTCTGAATCCGCACGGCACTCGAGCGCTTCAAAAGATGATTGAATATTCCGTAGCTGCGGAACAAGTAGCCATCATTGTTTTATCCTTAAAGAGTGATGTCGTGCGCCTCATACAGGATCTTAATGGCAACCATGTTATTCAAAAGTGTCTCAATCATCTTTCCAGCACAGACAGCCAGTTCATTATAGATGCTGTGAGCAACAACTGCGTCACCGTCGGTACACATCGACATGGCTGCTGTGTTTTGCAGCGCTGCATTGATCACTCTTCGGATACTCAAAAACGCCAACTTATTACTCAGATCATTGAGAATTCATTTGTCTTAGTACAAGACCCATATGGCAACTATGTAATCCAGTATGTGCTTGAACTTGGAATTCTTGAGTATTCTGAGTCTCTGATACAACAGTTCTTGGGCCAGACGTGCGTGCTATCGATGCAAAAATTTTCGTCGAATGTCATTGAAAAATGTCTAAGGATTGCTCTTCCAGAAACCAAGCAACAGCTCATTGAAGAGCTGGTGGGGTCTCCTTTCTTGGACTCTTTACTCCGCGACTCGTACGCCAACTATGTTATCCAGACGACGCTCGAGTATGCTGACAGTGCTACGAAGGATCTCATTTTGCAGAGCATCATTCCTATCCTTCCGTCCATACGCAACACTCCATATGGCCGTAAGATTATTTCCAAGCTCGCGGCCACTCACGACGCCAGTAGTCTTCTAGTCCATCTGCAACAGCCACCAACAGCTGCCACTCCTCAGGCACCTCAGTCTCTGGCATCACACGTGGCCTACCAGCAGCATGCTCAACAGCAGCATTCGCAGTATACAGCGCACCCGATGATGCCCTACTATGGCGGATTTGGAGTACCACCCGTGGGCACACTGCCATCCGCAGCTCCTGTTTCCATGCATGACGCACCGAAGTGAAGTGACGTAGACGCTGACGACGATGATGACGACGCGACCTGAAACCCACGATCTTAGGTGGCAACGTTTAGTATCCGAGTTCTACACCAGACACCCGAGATGACGGACCAACAGCGCTTTTATTACTTGTGACGAATTCTGTATTATTTTTTTTAGCCATTTGTGCTACATTGTGTTTTTGTGTGACATTTATTATTCCGTTTCTGTGTAAATTTGAGCGTGTATCAGTCAATAGAAAGTTTTTTTTGCTTCTTGTCATTTCGAGCTGTATTTACGTCGCACGTGACTTTTTAGTGATTCCGTGTGCCTTTCCCCTGCCTTCAAATGCTCTCTGCGGTTTTCTGCTTCTCTCTAGAGTTCTCTGTCTTCCAAACAATAATCGTCAACTCTCGAATAGCTAACTCTCCAACGCGCGCGCAAAGCCTCTGCTCGACAACACTGAAGTTTTCGATAGTGCCGCGCCTACTTTCTCTCCGGCTTTCAAAGATTCTAGCGCACTTTTTGTCCAAAGCCTAGTCCCACGACCTCCAATCATTCTTTACAACCCAACCAGCTTGGCTTCTGTCTAGTTGAGCTAGTTTTCTCATCTACATTCTCTCGTTTAACTTATTCCACTAATCTTTTTTTTTTATTGTCTTGTCTTCGATAACGATGAGTTCCTATAACCATGTTCACCTGGACCATGACTGGAACAGTCAAAAGAGTTACAGCACTGACAACATTCCTTTGACATCGACTGGAACATCGCGCTGGCAGACATCTCAGAGTCGATATTCCGATGATGACAGCGATGTACCTCCTATGGTGCCCCCTAAGGAGCGCTCTGTTTCCCGTGTGTCATACAACGGAGCGCGGAGCACTACTACAGCCTCTGTCCTGGATGGCCAAACTTACGACAGCTATCATCTAGATAATATGGACTATAACAAGCAAAATGTGCATACTACCAGCACGCAGTACTATGACGGATACTCGAGTCACAACTATGGTAGTGAAACTGCCTACGCCAACAATAACAACTATAATAATGCCTTGTCAAATGCGCCGACGTCTGGAATCTCCTACGATCAAGGTGAGAGCCAAGCTCGATCATATGGCCCCCAAAGCTATGGAGGTCCCCCTGTGCCACCAGTAGATCCGTTCTACCCACAAGCTGTATACAGTGCCCCAGTAGAAAGTGCTGTGCCTCCACCAACGTCGAAAGAAAAGTTCAAGACCCTTGCTGCGCGGCCGTGGGTAGTTTATTTCCTGACACTTGTCCAGATCGTCGTTTTTATTGCTGAGCTTATCAAGATGGGCGTACTGACAGGTTCGCCAATTCAGACCCAGCCCACCTTTAGCCCCATGATAGGACCATCGAGCTACCTGCTCATCAATATGGGAGCTAGGTTTACGCCGTGTATGCATGCTATTGGAGGTATTACAAATATTACGGACATTTCATTTCCCTGTCCAAATTCTACTACCACAGCCACCAATGTCTGCTCGCTCAGTGAACTCTGTGGTATGGGCGGAATCCCAGACCCCGGCAACACCGAGGGAGCAGAGCCAAACCAGTGGTGGCGTTTTATCACCCCCATATTTCTTCATGCCGGTTTTATTCATATTGGCTTTAACATGCTTTTGCAAGTCAAGCTTGGCAGCGAACTTGAAAAAGGCATTGGCCACATCCGTTTTTTCATCATTTACTTTGCTGCTGGAATTGGGGGATTTATTTTTGGAGGAAACTTTACACCAGACGGAATTGCGAGTACGGGAGCATCGGGCTCGCTTTTTGGTATTATTGCTTTAGACCTTCTTGATCTGCTGTTCAATTGGCAGCTGTATCAGAATCCAAAACGCGCACTATTCGTACATATTCTTGAGGTTGTCATTTCGTTTGGCATTGGTCTGCTCCCCGGTTTAGACAACTTTTCGCATATTGGTGGTTTTGCCATTGGCATACTGCTTGGTACCGCGCTACTGCGCTCTCCACTACCAATCCGCAAGAGACTGAGGCCACAGGAAACAATCCACGGAGACCGATCGGATTCGCCTGATCTCTTTCCCAACTTTTCGCCAAACCGCGCCAAGAACGGTTACTTGGCATCATCCACGACAGAGGCTTTACCACAGTCCGATAACAAGGCTATGAAATTCAACTGGATGAGTCCGAAGAAACACTTTTCTAATCGCTCGGCGCTGTGGTACGTATGGAGTGGCGTACGTGTTGCAGCTGTCGCACTGACACTGGTGTATTTTATCGTACTGATCAAGCATTTCGAGAATGGAGGTGGACACTGTGGATGGTGCAAGTATCTGAGTTGTATTCCCGTCAAGGGCTGGTGCGATATAGGCAACATCACAACGACATCCAGTTCCGGCGCTTATGGGCTGTATCTCTTCATGCTCATAACTCATTCGAAACACCAATTGAAAGCCTCTCACTGACCTAACATACGGCTACTTTGTTCACCAACCTTTTGTCATAATTTATAGTTGCATGGAATAATAGAAAGAAAAAATAAAGAAATTTTTTTAACATGTGAAACTAACGCTTCATTTGAAGGGTTCATGCAATTGAATATATACCACCTAACTACGCGTGAAAATAAATAATTTGGGCCAACCTCTGTCTCTCCCTCTCTCCTTCTCTCTTTTCTCTTCTAGGATTTTCTAAACTCGCTCAATACCGGGTAGATAGCCTCGAATGCAGCGTAAATCTCTTCGCGCAATTTGGCACCAGTCAGAACAATCTTGCCGGAAACAAATATAAGCAGAACGATCTTAGGCTTGACCATGCGATAAATAAGGCCGGGGAATAACTCTGGCTCATAAGAACTGAAAGTGCCGTGTGCAAATGCGAGTCCCTCGAGGCGAATGGGGAACTTGACATCACACGAGCCAACGATATTTTGGATTTTAAAGTCAGTGAACTTGGCGTTGAATCCAAGCTTTTGAATAATGCGGGCATACTTGCGGGATGCAAGCTTGGAGTCGTCCTCAGACTTGGCGCCTGTCACTACCATCTTGCCAGACGCGAAAATGAGGGCGGTCGTTTTGGGTTCGCGAATACGCATAATGACGGCGGCAAAGCGCTTGAATGTTAGAATACAACTGTGTTTCTACTTGTGTAGGTTTTCAACACTCATTGAACATCTTAGGGAGACTCACCTTAGGGTTGTACTCAGCGTTTCTCGCATGCAACGCAATAGTCTTGAGATCTAACCGACAATCAAGGTTAACTGTGGCCACAATGTTTTGCAAAATCGGCACAATGCCTGACGATGTGTTGTCATCAATAGCTTCGCCTTTGACTTCCGTAGTAATAGGCTTGAAATCTGCGTTGCTGGCGTCGGTTGTTACAACGCCCTCTTTAGAATCTTGGATAGATGACATGAACGCGTTTGCCTGCGCGGCAGTGGTCGGAAGATTTAACGATGCAGCCTCCATTCTCAGATAATATTGAAAACTGTTATAATAGTTGGCGGTCTATTTACTCTCACAGTCTATCGCAACAGCTCTGGTGGTATTTTTTTTTTTTAATTACTTTTGGCTGT
Organism: Geotrichum fermentans; assembly: GCA_030564905.1. Classification (NCBI taxonomy): domain Eukaryota; kingdom Fungi; phylum Ascomycota; class Dipodascomycetes; order Dipodascales; family Dipodascaceae; genus Geotrichum; species Geotrichum fermentans. The sequence continues at coordinate 8,643 of JAJMAG010000351.1, forward strand.
TCGGCGTCTTTTCGATTTTCGACGCGACGAACTTCAAACTTTTTTTTGTTTTTTTTTGCAATTCTTTTTTTTCCAACGGGGGCTAAGCTCATTTATATACTTGGGACATTAGGGCTAGGAAACTTGCACAACAATCTAAGCCAAAAAAATTTTCATAATAAAAAATATATTGGAATTTTTTAAAACTCCAGGCTGAAATCGATCCAGGTTCTCTAGCTCAAAGGAATATATTGGACTCACGACAAGCATGGCAAAACACGTCAAACAGAAACAGAAAGTTAAAGTCAGTCGTGACAAGGATATTGCGCGACTGGAGGAGGAGTGTAAGGACTTTGTAAGTACTTTTTCGGCCAAGGCTAGGTTGGTTTACTAACTTCATAAGGTTCTGGATGACTCGATCACCAAATTTTCACAACTGCCACTCTCTGCAGAGACTAAGGATGGATTACAACAGTCACATTTCCTCAATATGACTGACATCCAGCGGAAAGCTATTTTAACTGCGATCCAAGGACGAGATATACTTGGTGCGGCCAGAACTGGTTCCGGAAAGACGCTTGCGTTTCTGGTTCCTCTGCTGGAAACGCTGCATCGCAAAAGGTTTGGCCCTTACGACGGTTTGGGTGCACTCGTGATTTCGCCCACACGAGAATTGGCAATCCAGATCTTTGAGGTCTTGAGAAAGATTGGACGCTCGCATTCTTTTTCGGCTGGCTTGGTAATTGGAGGTAAGGACGTGAAAACGGAGGCCGAACGACTGGGCAAGTTAAACATTCTTATTGGTACTCCCGGGCGGATATTGCAACACATGGACCAGACGAGTGAGTTTGACCTGTCCAACTTGCAGGTTCTGGTCCTGGACGAGGCTGATCGGATTCTTGATATGGGATTTAAAAAGACTATGGATGCGATTATCGAGAATCTGCCTTCAAAGAGACACACATGGCTGTTCTCTGCAACTCAGACAAAGTCTGTTTCGGATCTTGCTCGACTAAGTCTTCGCAGCCCTGAATATATTTCAACGCAAGAGGTATCCACAACGTCTACACCTAAAAATCTTGAGCAATTTTACATTTCTTGTGAGCTCCCCGACAAATTAAGCACTTTATACGGTTTCCTTAAGACGCACCTTAAGGCTAAGGTGTTGGTCTTCTTTTCGTCATCGAAGCAGGTGCGGTATGTCTATGAAACGTTCCGTACTTTACAACCGGGTATTCCTCTATTACATCTTCATGGCAAGCAGAAACAGTCTGCACGTATTGAAGCAGTTAACAAATTTTCCACCGCCAAGTATTCGTGTCTTTTTGCGACTGATATTGTTGCCAGAGGCATTGATTTTCCCACTGTCGACTGGGTTGTACAAGTCGACTGCCCTGAAGACTCGGCAACATACATTCACCGAGTTGGCCGATCAGCTAGATTTGACAAGAAGGGCACAGCTCTTCTTTTCCTAACTCCGAATGAGGAGCCTGCTATGATTGCGAATCTCGAAAGCCGAAAAATTCCCATCAAAAAGCTGACGATTCGTGAATCCAAAACGAAGCAGATTCAGGACAAACTTCAAGGCTTGTGTTTCAAGAACCCGGAGCTCAAATACCTTGGTCAGAAAGCATTCATGTCGTATGTACGCTCGGTGCATCTGCAAAAGGACAAGGACGTTTTCAAGGTAGCTGATCTGCCGTTAGAAAAATTTGCATTAAGCCTTGGCCTCCCCGGTGCACCCAAGCTAAAAATCAATGATGGTGGAAAAAGCAAGGAGTTGAAGAATGCTCCGAGACAATTACTTGCACTGTCAAGAGCTAATGACGATGGTGAGATGGACCCATCAAAGGTTGCGCCGGTGCGAACCAAGTATGACCGAATGTTTGAGAGAAAGAACCAGAACGTGTTGTCAGAACATTACTTAAAGTTGACAAATGCGGGTGTCGAGGAAGAAGAGGACGATTTTATGACGGTTAAAAGAGCGGATCATGCTATTGAAGGGTCAGAAGAGGAGGAAGAGGACAAGGATGACATGTTACCATCATCCAAGCGTGCCGCCAAGAAGGCTTTATCAAAGAAAGCATCCGCCAAAAATCGTGGTAACCCCACGAAGCTTGTATTTGATGACGAAGGAAAGCCTCATGCTATTTACGAGCTCGAGAATGAAGAGGACTTCAAGGCTGCGGGTGACGCGGACGAACAGAAGGAACAGTTCTTGGGTAAAGAGAGGGAAGTAATGCAGGGACGTGATGTGGAGGATAAGGCGATCGCGAAAGAGAAGCGCCTTGAGAAGAAGCGTCGACGTCAAGAAATCGAACGCATGGCGCAGGAGGAGGATTCTGACGAGGGCGAGGGACCTTATGAGGTTACTTTGGGAGGCGACGAGGCTCCACTGGAAATTGACTTTGAAGGGTTTGAAAGCGAGAGCGACAGTCCTCCCGCAAAGAAGAGCCGCTCCTCCAAGCGACCTGAGTCGCAGCATGACAACGAGACCTTGGAGGTCGAGGAGCCGGAGACCCTGGAGGATTTGGAGGCTCTCACGTCTCGTCTCTTACGGAGGTAGATAGATATAGATATGGCTTGTGACTTGTGACATATAACCTAGTATTTATAGACCCCAACTTTGAGTAACATTGAATATTAAGCATTTTATAGGTGCCGATCGATGTCCGCGCGCATGAAATACGCATGGGTCTGCATTTTTGAGCGCATGCACTTCGATGCATAAAGTTTTTCCTCTTGTGTGTTTTTGTTAGCACCCTTGAGCGCTCTGGTATCGCTCGTTAAGGTTTGAGTTGCTCCAAATGCGGCCGCTCATACTAACTCCAGAAGCGTGCAGCAAGCGTTTGGGTCCAAATATTGCGGCCATTTAGCCGCAAACATTTGAACTTAGCCAGAAACGGCCGCAAGTGAATTCAGTTGAGGCTCATACGAAATCGTCCCGTCTCCGCTGCAGTGAACATTAGATTTGAGCTCCAGTCTAGACTCTGGAGCTAGCACTTGAGCACTTGAGCTCTAGAGTGCATACTACATATGTACAGTATGTAGTGGGCACTCGGGGCCATTGCATGGCGTGTCACTGATCCCCAACCGGTGTATGTACGTGTGTGTACTTGAATATCAAAATTGATTTTGAAAGTTCAAATGTTGGCTGCAAAGTGATTTTAGGTGATATCCGGTGGATCGGTGATATTTATAGATCTCAGTACTGCTTACACCTCCCCAGTTTAGTGCCATTCTTGCTAGATGGCCTCAGGGACTTCAATGTTCTTTGTCCAGATGTCTGCGACGCTTCCTTCGTATCAATGTCAATGACCAACCGGCTCGTTAGTCGGTCGACGCTCACTCGCTCTTGGGCCTTGGATCCTTTCATGTCAGTTTCCATGTTTTCCGATACTCAAATGCTCAATGTTTATTTTTTAATATGTGCAAGTTTTTTTCAAGGCTGATCTTCATCCGCGGTGATAGCTCATGTTCCCATTTCTGGACGCCTGCTGCAGCAGCATGCATACCCTCTGCACCCCCTAATTCCCTAATAGATTTTTGTGTGCGTGTTGAGTAACAATAACAGCAAGAGCGTTGTGTGTGTTGCTGTTCTAGAGCTTACCAGATATACGCACCGGTCCCATAACACTGAGCGCTGGACGTCCGCTACATGTCTGCCCACGTATGCGCGTATAAAAGAGTTATCCCGTCCTCCGTTTTTTCTCTCGATTTTTTTCATGGATTCTTTTTGTTTTCGTTTGTATAATTTCGACCACTTCGCCTATATATCTCGGTCGCTTTCTTCGCTCTTTCAACTCCTCCGTTGTTGCTTTCCATAGCTGCTGCTCTATGGCTTAGACTCCCGCCTACACACCCCGTCAAATCCTCTCGTACAAGTATACCGCATACTCGTATACTCCCTCTGGTACTCCCCAATAATGGCCCTTCCAACGGCTTTCGATACATCGATCGGCTCCAACTTCACAGCAACTTCATGTCCTGACTTTTTCAACACTTTCCTCGGTAATAATGAGTTCGTCGAGTGCTACCCAATGTCATTTTTCCTCAAAAACTCCCAGTCATACGTCCAGACAGTGCGAACAGGACTTGATGCTGTAGAGGCTGTCCTCAACAAATCCTGCTCCGTAAACTTTACACAATGCTCTACTCTTATGAATGAACTGGGTGCAGAACTCATCCAGTCTGAAAACTGTCAGAAAGACTATCAGTTGGAAAACCCCCTGGTCACTCAGGCATATGCGGACTTTCTCAATTATGGGCTCGTCTATGATACAACCTGCCTGACCCTCGAAGAGGTTGGAGAAACGGTATCCCGCTCTACTACTGCTGCTCCAGCAACTAAAACTACCTCAAAAGTTTCTAAAACGGCATCGACGGCATCTTCCACTGCTACGTCTACATCTAATTCAACTGACAGCCCGCATTATTGCTATACGGACGCTCTCTTTGATTACAACAATTCAGCGGACGCTTACCTCTACCTTTTACCACTAGGTAACACCTACCCTGATCTTGACTCTGTCATTCCATCTTGCTCTGAATGCACTGAACGCATTATGGCTATATTCCACGAAGGGACATCTCAGTCGAACCTGACCATTTCCAGACTTTATGCATCAGCGGCATCGGTGATTGAGAAGAATTGCGGCTCTTCTTTTATCAATGCAACGTCCGCTGAATCATCGCAATCTGACAATACAAATTCTACATCTAGCGCTGCAAGTGCTGCTCACCACATTAGACCCCCAAGCATCCCCATTTTTACAATCATCTTGCCAATGCTACTCCTGATTATCTCGTCCTTTTAACGATCTTATGACTGTTCATCCTTTAGTGTACTTAATTTTTAATCCAACCTTTTGTTCAATACTTCATTTCCTTCGTACATAGTATAAGACATGCTTTCGTCGCGAGGTCTGCGATTAATGCAAAAATCATGTTGCCATTGCACTTCATGTACTAATCACTACAGTGTCGACTTTGGGCCCGTGAATGCATGTACTACGAACGTACTTGAGGCTAGCCCTGTGTATTACAATGTATACATGTATATACATGTTCTCGTGCAAATCCTTGCGGTTACGGGTATCAGAGAAAACTTCTTCGTGGAGTCTCTGCAGCGGGCTTTGAAGATATCAATGCGCGCGTGTGGCCAACACTGTGGTACCATCAATGATACTTCAGAGCTCCAGTACGTATACATGTATACACATTGATGTAGTAACAAACAATTGATTATCAGCAGTAGACGCACCGGTGGTACCGCTGGAAAGCGCGCATTCACCAGTTTCAACACAAGTGATTGGTGAACTAAAGTTATGTACGCACGCACGTACACAAGTGGAGTGAGCTTGAATTAATGTACTACCATGTACTACCATGTACTACACACGCTGGCTTAGTACACAGGACTCCGAACTCCGAACTAGTATGCGAAGCTTAAGGCTGAGGCAATAGGCTTCAACGTTGTTCCATGAGATATCTCCTTGTATGTGGGTCGAAATGGCATAACGTTATTCTTTCTAAAAAAAGGTTTACGTGCGCAATATTAACTAAAGGGGTCGATCCCTCGAGATCCCTACGTTGTTTGTTTTCCATTCAACCCGAAAGATTTCAATTTTTATTCTGCACAACTCCAGGTATTTACATGTAAAGAAGTAGGGGTTGAGTCAGACTTTCTGACAACTTCTCAGTTGCCGTTATGGTGATTTGATGCAGCAAGCTATTAAAATACTCACCGACATACCCCAATTGCGTTCTGTAGCATATTTACCAAGGAGATGCTCACTTTTCTCAATTATATGTAGCTTTGAAACGTGGGAATTTAGGTTTTGTTTTTAAGCTCGAGATCTGCTGCGGATATTGAAAACTTTGTGAAATCAATTGAGAGTTGAATGGAAAAAAGAAAAATTAGTACATCGGGAGAGAATCTGAACCATGATGTATTATTTATTGCTATTACTTGTTATTTATCAACTATAATTTCTTAATATTGATTCGACGTTTAGTAGGACTCAGTCAAGCGTTTTAACAGCCAGCTGAAGTTTCCAAGGGACTGGAGTTCGTTAGAGGCATGGTCTGGTGGATTGAGATGGCAATTCCCCTTAAATTGGGTTTTCATTCATCCCTCGTCTAAAATCCGTGGCACTTTTGTGACTGGTTCCAAGCTCTATCTTTCTCTCGAGCAAGTCGAGCCGTGAAGCAAGTCGAGCCGCCAGTCTCCTTTCAAAGAAAGGCTGCTGAAACTTTCTCACATGGCGAACAAGTGCCTTGTAGTTTGCCATGGGCCTCTTTGCTATGAGACCTCCCTCAAGGGGTAAAACCTTTCTCCAATAACGCTGTACTTCCTCAACTCCCGTCTACTTCTGCTCGAAAATTATCAGGCTCATCTCTCAACGTAAGTGAATAGATTGGCGACTAAGCGATCCCAGGCGTAGTGACATACATGAATCAAAGGAGGCCCATATTAATGAATCGAACGCAATAGACATACATGTATGATATAGTGGAGGTACTACTTTTGATGTTGGTTAACTTGGCTACATGTGCATCTGACATCTGGAAAATAAAAAATGCAGATTTCTAAAAAACAACTTTTCATACGGTTTTAGACCTCATGCATTCATGCTATAATGACAAAATACAGACTAAACCTCCCTTTTATTTATCAAGTCAAGCAACATGCCAATAACTTAAGCTCAACATGCTCCCCAAACGTTGTTGTTGAGAATGCAAATTCTGATACTTAGGGATATATAATTCTCTTGGCACTCAAAGTCGTACGCGCGTATCTGTTAGCACTGCCTTAACTCGAACGTTTGGTGTTAAAGGAGGGCATAAATGGGGTGGCACGCTTTGAAAGATTCCCTGTTTGGATTTTCTTCATTTAGAAGAGCCAACATTACGATTCTTCTGGAAAGAATTGGTAGCTAAGATTGGCTATGACTTGCAATTGTCCGTTCAGAAGTGGCGGCTGTTCTACAACGCTCCAGCCACAACTTAAATTGGGTGATGCCCGTAAATTGGAATTCTTTCTTGGTAAATATAAAACGTTTGGGCGTGAAACCCTATTTACCAGTGGATGAAAATAAGTATGAAATTTGTTATTGGCTCATAGGCTATATCAATGAGAAAAACATGATACGGCATCTTTGTTGAAAAATTAAAATCTTAAAATGCTTATGACTTGTTTGGGTCTTTGACCCTTTAGTTCAATTTACATATTCTGGGAAGTAACAGCAGTATTGCATTCGTGACAACGTCTAGTTTGCATGTTGCTTTCGCATTTTTTCCCTACTCTTATTTCTAGCTATCATTCAACTGCTTAGACTACGTCTCAGCCACTGGAATCCGTTCATTGAACCACTTGGCTTTGTCCTCCATTTAGCTTTTTCATGCCATAATAAAACATTTACAACCATTCTTATAATTTCTTCACTGTTACAACACACGAATTGATCAAATAAATATATACATGTGTATATATGTATATTAAATACACTCAATGCCGCTTACCTTTTTTTTGTTATGTTTGGTCTAGCCCCGTTATACGAATCACCTCTTTATTCAACCTTGGAGTAGGCTGTAGGAAAATTGCATAGTTGGCTAGCCAAATGCTTGTCCTATAAGTATGCAGGTTATGAAATTCATAACTATTTTTACTGCGATGGCATTTGCTTTATCAGTTACGTTTATTAATTCATAGGGCCACTTGATAGAGCAGAGAAGAGGTAAAACTTGTTTAAATAGATATTAGAACCTTCTTGTGTCTGTTGTTCTCAAAATAAAGTAAAAGACTGTAACTAAGCTTCAAACTTTACTTGAACCATACCATGACCCTTTTCAAACTATGCAATTGGACGAATCAAAAGTTCATTCTGAATTATGGATGACCCCATGACTTTATAGTGTGCTAGCTTTTTCAGGAAGAATGGCTTAGATGGCTGGCTTGTACCCCACATGTGTAAATTGATGGGAATTCCGAGCCATGCGGAGGGCACGACAGCGTTCTATCCAATTGCCCAGCGCCTTGCCAGGGAACAGCTCCGAGCCATTTACCCAGATTGGGAGCTCCCTGGCATTCCTGCTGACGACACTGCCGACGACGCTAACAACCCTCCTGGGTCTCAGCCTTCTCAAGACACTACGTCAAGAGAGAGCCCCCCGGGTA
>JAJMAG010000352.1:0-16449 GCA_030564905.1 Geotrichum fermentans
TTTTTTTTTTTTTTTTTTTTTTTTTTTTTCTCTCTTTCCAGCTGGCTCCCCCTAAATTATTTTTTTATTTTATTATTATTTTTTTTTTATTTTTCTCTCTCCCTTTTCTTTCCTTTCTCTTGTATATACCTTCCCCATCCTCTTCCCTTCTCTTTCCCCTTTGTCTTTCCTATACATTCTTCAAGACTACCCTTCAATTCAGAATCGAATTGACCATCTTTCTACACGCCCAATTCTCTTCGTCCAAACATCCTACAACCATTCATAATGTCTTCTGAGGTAAGCTTGTCCCGCTATTTTTATTTTTCGTTTTTCTCTTTCAAGAAAACCCTCCGCCTCACTGGCAGTACAAACAATCAAAATATGCGACTTGTTCAGCGTTGACGTGCTTTATGGACCGGTAAACGAAACTGATTGCTGGTGCTTGGTGTCGAATGGGTGCGTTATCAATACAACAAATAGGTGCTGGCGCTAGTCTCGTTGCGGATTGATTCTGCGTCCTTTTTATAGCATGACACTTGCGCGTGCTCGTACGTGGCCCGTCATCACCTTGATCTCGCAAAATGGTGACTCCAACTTGACTCTGGCGAAAATCCACTCATAGCCATCATCCAAGTGGCGCATCGACTATGTTGCCGCATTCTTTTCGCCTCTCATCACAATCAGTTCTTTCTTTGACCAAGCCTGCGCTCTTATTTTGCTTTGTTTACGGTGCATTTTTTTTTTCAATGTTTTGCTACCACCCCCCCTATGGCCTGTGTTGTTGATTGCGTCAACACACTACACCACATTCCGTTTTCTCTTACAACTGCGCAAAGTTGCGTTTTTATCATGTACATCAATGCTAACTTACCTTTTTAGAGAGATACAAAGACTTTCCTTGCCAGACTCTGCGAGCAGGCCGAGCGATACGACGAGATGGTCGAATACATGAAGGAGGTCGCCAAGGCTGGCGGTGAGCTCTCTGTTGACGAGCGTAACCTTCTTTCCGTTGCCTACAAGAACGTCATTGGAACCCGCCGTGCAAGCTGGAGAATTATCTCCTCCATAGAGCAAAAGGAGGAGGCCAAGGGCGTCACCAACCATGTTGAGCAGATCAAGGCCTACAGATCCAAGATTGAGGCTGAGCTTGAGGACGTTTGCGTTGACGTTCTTGATGTCCTGACCAACTACCTTCTCCCCAAGGCTGAATCTGGCGAGTCCAAGGTGTTCTACTACAAGATGAAGGGTGACTATCACCGCTATCTTGCTGAGTTTGCCTCTGGCGATAAGCGAAAGGAAGCTGCCACTGCCGCCCACGAGTCTTACAAGAAGGCCACAGACATTGCCCAGACCGACCTCACCTCCACCCACCCCATCCGTCTGGGTCTCGCCCTCAACTTTTCCGTCTTTTACTATGAAATTCTCAACTCACCGGACCGTGCTTGCCACCTGGCCAAGCAGGCCTTTGACGATGCCATTTCTGAGCTCGACACCCTTTCTGAGGATAGCTACCGTGACTCTACGCTCATCATGCAGCTCCTGAGAGATAACCTGACCCTCTGGCAGAGTGACCTGGAGAGCTTACAACAGCCCGAAGCTGCCGCAGACGCCGACGCTCCTGCTGCTGCTGAAGCTCCCGCCGAGGCCAAGAAGGATGCTGAAGCTAGTGAGGAGCAGAAGGAGTAAGCTCGCTTTCAATCTACATATATTTTTTTTCAAATATTAATAAACGGGCTGTTACTTTTTTTTTTCTTCTTCTTTTTTTGGACATTCAACTTAACACATTGTTACACGATTGTTTGAACGAAAATATTATACTTCTCAAAGCTATGTATTCCATTTAATTCCCCATTTTTTTCAATTCAATCTTTCTTTCTCTTCATGTTGTTGCTATACTCACTTTTGTCTCTTGAACGTAAAGCCCAGATACTTCTTTTGGTACCCATCCTTTGCATTCGGATCCGCCGCCAGCTTGCTCTCCACCTTTTTGCGGTGCAGGATGATGTCCACGTACATGTTTTGAATGTCCGGCGACTCAAAGTCATCAAAGTACTTGATGTCTGTTTCATGGTCCAAGCTGGGCACAAACGGCGGCGTCACCCTGTTCTCATACGTCATGGTCGTGAAGAAGGGGTGCGCCAGAATCTGGCTTGACGTTTGAAGGCGGCGTGCTTGAGACGTGACGAGACGATTAACAAGGTCCCAGGACATGTCATCCATATATGCGGAACCGGATGAAGTCGAAGGCGCGAAAGACCTGCAATTGAGGTCGTTGTGTATATTGGAATACCCATTGATATGGCTTTGGTTCAGCACCGGCATGCTGCTCCCAAAGCACACACTGTCATAATACTCCTGATGCCGTGCGGCCGCAGCCTCATGATGCTGGTGCTGCTGATGGACCAGATACTGGCTTGTTTGGGGCCGGCACACTCGCGGTCGGCTTTGCATCACGTTCGGCCAGTTCACAATCATCTCGGGCGATCCTCGGAACGGGGTCCTTCCAGTGTGCATTTCGTACAACAGACAGCCAAGGGACCAAAAGTCCGCCGACGAATTGTAGGGCTGCCGCTGGATCACTTCGACCGCCATGTATTCAACTGAGCCAACTGTTTCTTCGCTCCACACTTCGTTGGCAGTGGCTGCATTCCCCAACGTAGGCGCGCTTAAGGGCTGAGGAGGAAGGTGCTGTGCATCTGGGGTACCACCACGAGCTGAATTTAGCACAAACAACATGGAGTCCCGTGAAAACTGGGCCTGAAGACTCACAATTCTCTTTGGAGACAAGTTCCCGCAAGCCAGCCCAAAGTCAGTCAGCTTGAGGTGTCCGCGACCATCAATCAAGAAGTTCTCAGGTTTGATGTCCCTGTGGATATACCCCAGCTCGTGTACTGATGAAACGGCATAGACCATTTCAAGAAAGTAGAACCTGATCTCATCCGCCTCCAGTGGCAAACTGGCATTCAAAAACGTTCTTAGGTCACCGCCGGGAAGATACTCCATTGCAAGGTGCAGGTTTTTCTCATCCTGAAACGAGTACAAAAGTTTGACCAAATGAGGGTACTTTGCGGTGGCGAGTATGTCTCTTTCAGTCAAAATTTGCAGATGTTGGTCTTTGCGCTGAATGTGCAGCTTGGGGATAGTCTTGAGGGCACAAATTTGGCGCGTGTACTTGTGACGCATCAGATGGATCTCGCCAAACGCGCCCTGTCCAATCTGCGAAATTTTGGTAAAGTCACTCAACTTGGGTTTTAGGCGGCGTTGCCTCAGTCTCATTGATTCGGGGAGTAAATAGTCGGAACGGGTCTTTGTAGCAAGGCCTTTGCTGATATCGCCGCCATCAAGTTCTATCTCACGCAGCAGCTTCTCGTACCGTGCTTGTCTCTCTTGTAAATACTTGAACAGATTGGAGTAATAATCAATAAAATCTATAAGACATTAGCAAGCGGTATTTCGAGGAAAAAAATTAGGCAAGGTACGCTTGTATATCGTTGTCGTGTTTCTGGCTCTGCTCATTCTAGCTCTGTTTTTGTCTTGCGTGAAAGGTTTCGCAAAATGTTCATACTGGTCATACATTCCTGCTTCATTTTCAGGAATGGCTGGCCTTTGATTAAAAATATCGCACTGGTTGATTATCTGGCCGCCCCAGCTTTTCGCGGGTTCCGGGCTGGCTGGCGAAGCTGACTGCATCTCACAATCAGTAATGTCCAGCTCCATCTCATCTGGCAACCGCATTTCCATCTGGGGAGCGGGAAATCTCAGCTGCGGAGTCATGGATGAATCAAAATACTCTCTCTTATTGAAATCCACAAAGTTCTTGCTCTCCGTGATTCCGGGAGGTTTGTTCAAAGGATCAGAAACAGGCGGTGAGACCTGTTGGGCCGCTCTATCGTGGGATCCAGTTGGCTCGCGACTCACTCCAGACATGGTTACTACCTGGTTGTATGGAAGCTTGCGTGATCGTAAGGAGTCATGGAGAAGAAGGAATTGAAACCGAAAGATTGAAACATTACAGGCGAAGCATTCGACCTGTTATGTTTGTGATATTTTTGTTCTTACTGGCGTCGAGTGACACGAGCAACGTGAGCGAAACGCGTGCACACTTGAATTTTCGCGTTCCCACACGAGGCTTCTGATTAATTATTTTTCACACACGAACCTTTTTTTTCCCAACCGCGGATCCTCTCTGATCTACAACTCTTCACTCTCTTTCCATGTTATTTGACACGGCCTTCAATCAACTATAACAATTAACAGCACGATGCCAAGTTTTCTTGATTCAGACCTCACGGAGCCCAATCTCGACTTTTCGTCGAATCCAACCGCACAAGTAGCATCCCGGAATCTCATCCCACCCGCCATCTATAATCGCAAGGCTCAAACGCTCCCGGGCCCAATACTCGTCCAGCTCATTCTCGTTATTGACATTTCGAGGTCCAAATTATCTCTTCTCGACGCCATCAAGGCTGATCCCGATTTCCCCAAAGCTGAGCAGCTCCACGAACCGGAGGCGCCTTTGAATGCCCGGAATCGAAGAAGTACGCGGCGTATTATAAGATTGCCGGGAACACAGGCTGAGGGCGCGGTGGACGGCGAGGACACTGAGAACGTGGCGCCGGGGTCGGCGCGAGATGAGCAAAGCATAGCGTTCAAGACGCCCGCCAAGGCAATGCACAAGGTAATACTGCAAGATACAAAGGGAACCATGGTCTACGGAATCGAGCTACAGCGACTGCCATATCTGAGTATGACGACGCCCTTGGGTACGAAAGTGAGTTCTGATGAAAGCAAATTTGGATCAAGCAATGCTAACAGAATTAGTTTATACTAAACAAGGTCAGATTCAACCGGGGAGTAGCGTTATTGGAGCCATGGAATATCACCTTTCTTGGAGGCCAAACACCACATCTTGTTGACACTGCACGAGGCCAGTTAATCAAGTTTCTTGAGCAAGAGATTGAAAAGAATAAACAAGAAACCAGTTGAATTTTTTTTTTTTTCGGGGCGATTCACAGAATCTTACTAAATCTTTCTAATAATTTATTTCTTGGGCTGGCCAAGTTTCTCAGCAATGTCGGCGGCCTCCACTACTGCTTTAGCCAAAGCACTTCTTACTCCATTTTCCTCTAGAGTCATAAGACCGCCGATGGTAGTTCCGCCAGGAGTGCAAACCGCGTTTCTCAAAACAGCAGGGTGGTTGCCTTCAAGAACCATCTGGGCCGCACCGTGCATGACCTGGGCAGCACATTCTTGCGCAATGGGGTAAGGCATGCCCTTCTTAACAGCACCGTCCGAGAGAGCCTCGATCATGAGGAAGACGAAAGCAGGGCCGGATCCGCACAGGGCAGTCGCAACGTCCATATACTTTTCATCCATGAACAAGCAACGGCCGGTGTTATTGAAGATCCAAGAAATGGACTCACGGACAGAATCCGGAATGCCAGGAGGAAGCGAGACGACAGTCATACCGGCACCGATCTGAAGATTTTCACGTTAGAGAGATGCTTAAAAAGCAGGAATTGCGTTCACGTACCTTTGCGGGGGTGTTGGTCATGGCACGAGCCACTGAAGCGCCGGTGAGCTCTGTGAGTTGAGCCATGGTCTTACCTGCCAACAAGCTGACAACGGTCTTGCCCTTGAAGAGTTCCTTTGGGATTGGCGACAGAATGGCCTCTGCCAAAAACGGCTTGCATCCCAGAATAATGAGATCTGACTGTTCAACCAACTCGTTGTTATTGCCGATAGTTGTGACGACCGTGTCGCCAAAGATCTTGTTGAGTCGGTCAACCGAGCCCTGGGAGTTGACGGTAGTCAAGAACTTTCCAGGCAAGGGAGCGGCGGAATCGGCATTGTCCTTATCAAGGGCGCTAACAATGGCAGACAGCACTGCAGTACCCATGGTTCCGCAGGCAATAACACCTACAGTGTATCCAGGCTTGAGTTCTTGTGCAGAGGAGCTCATTTTGACTAGTCGATGAATTTGTGTTGTGTTTGAATTGAATCGCGTGGAGGAAGCTGGCACGCTCTAGTAGGTGTTGGATTAATTTCAACGCTTTCGAAAATTCAAGCCGCTAAATCAGGGTAAGGAACCCTTACCCCGCCATATTGGTTACAAGGCCGCGGCGCAAATTCAAGAGCTTTCATAGCAAGTGAAGTTATAGCCAAGGAACAGCCAGTCTATAGTACTGCAATGGATTTACAAAAGTACTAAGCAGACCTAACCGAAGTTTTGTGTTCACCATTTTCAGTATATATCTTTTTGTTAGCAAAAAGGATGTAATGTGCACAAGTTTCTTTCTCCGAAGTCTCGTTTCTATCTATGTTATTTTTCTATAATGGCTGTGGCCAGTGATCTAATTCTAATGTTTTCTATTTAATTGTTCAGCAAGGTCTTCCACAGCGTTTCGCTATCCATGTAGTCATGCGAAAGTACTGTGACTAAATAGTAATCCTGGTAGATATCTTCCAAAAGCTTGTGCGAGGCTGTGTTTGGCTTGTATAACCGCTGCCATTCTTTCCATATACTGAATGCTTCCTCGGCCCAGGCGACAAAGGACTCTTCTTCAATGATCGTAGACTGCAGAATCTCTCTGTTCGGGAACACGCCCCATGTCACGGCATTTGCAGAATCCTCCGGCAAGTTGGTATCTAAAACTCCCTTGGAGTTGACGGCATAGTAGGAAAATACGCCATCTTCAGAAGAAGCAGACAAGAGCTTGTTTTTCAGCTCGGCAAACTGCTGTGAGGAGATGAAAAACTCCACAAATGGCTTTTGGAAAACGCGACCACGTTTCGGGCCCCAACCAAAGATCTTGTCCTCTGATTTGGAAGCGTTACATGCAGGTTGCGAGGCAATTGTCCACATACCTCGCTCGTTAAGCTGGAGCAGCTCTTCTTGGATCAGCATAGTTTCTGCGTTCAGTGCCTGGTCGCTGAAGGGAATGGCCTCGAGCTGCCCAATAATGTACTTCTGGAATAAAGAGCTGATGTCCTTAGCCTCAACGGGGTAGCCCCAGATCTTGTAAGCTTTTTTGTGATCAACGTGAAGGCGTGGGCCATATCCGTCTATTTCACCGTATGCAGGAGACCTTGAATCTCCAAAACGGCCGTTTGTATAATCATCCCAGTTGGCTTCACGGCCAAGGGCGCCTTCACCAGTTGAGATTGCAAGAATGTCTTTAATAGGCTGTTGCGAGTTAGTCTTCGGCACAGCGTCTTCACTCACTGCAAGAAAGCCGGTTTTTCCTGCATCCTCGATGTTTGACACAATAATACGGTTGTGGGCAATAGCAGTAGCATCGGCTTCAGGTGTCTCCTTGGCTACAGTAGAAGAAACATGAAGAACAGGACACCTTTCCAATACCTGCGCAACAGACTTTTCTAAGTTGAGGGTATAAAAGTGAAAGCCATTGACCTTGCCATTGCTTCTTTCGTAGAGATTCTGAATCATCTTCTTAATAACTTCGACACCTAGCTCCTTGACTTTATCATCGTTTCCGTTGGGGATGGCATTGAATTCTTGAATAAGTCTAGCAGGGATAGAGGCATTGCTTAGTTTCGAGGCTCTAATGAACGACTGGAAAGTGTTGATAGGCATAAGACCGGGTAGGATAGGGATATTGTTCAGTAAGGGAGACTCATGGTTTCGAAGGATCTTTTCGTACTCGAGGAACTTGTCGACGTCATAGAAAAGCTGCGTCACGATGAAGTCGGCGCCAGCCTCAACCTTCTCGAGCAGAAATGGGATGTCTTTCAGAGGATCTTGGTCCATACTTTCAGCAGCTCCACTTGCGTAGCCTTCAGGGTAGCCGGCAACACCAATGCAGAAGTAGTCGCCATACTCTTGGCGAATGTATTTTACCAGATCCACAGCATGTTGAAATTCGGAATCAGTTTCCCAATATTCTTTGCCCCGAGGAGGATCACCACGCAACGCAAGGATATTTCGGATACCGATACTCTTTGCCCGTCCCAGTGCACGATCCAAGATTGTCCTGTCCATGTTGGTACACGTCAAGTGAATGCAAGTAACATTTCCCTGCTCATGTGCAAACTGAGCGAGATCGAGAGATTTTTCAGCTGTTGAACCGCCTGCTCCCCAAGTTATGGTGACAAAACTCGAGCCCAGTGAGGTCATGCGCTGAATACGCGCTTTCAAGTTCTCAAGACCCTACAATAAGGAGTTAGGAATTAAGAGCTCAATACTTGACGAAATCTTACCGTTTTAGTCTTGGGAGGGAAGAACTCAAAGGAGAAGAACGTTTCACCTTGCTTATGCGAAGTCACTAGCTCTTTAATAGTAGCCATAGTTGAGTATGAGATCCAGTGCTCGGAGAATTCGAAATAAATATATGAAAAAAATGGAAAAATCAACTGAAGGAAAAAAAATGTTTTCTACTCATCGCCTGCAGTTAAAAAAAAAAAAACGGTGCTCGGCTGCATATGAGGAAAGTTCAACGCTTTACCCGTCTATTGCCTATAACCTAACCCGCTAGTACAATCTCACCTCACGTTTTCTTCATCTACTTTCCGCAAGCTTACGATGGCTCAGTCAAGTCAAGATGATGTCGCAAGTAGCTCGCGAACGTACGCAGATAGCGAGAGTCTGTTTGTACAGGGTGCACAACCGGGAGAGGGCTACGAAGATCTTGAAATAAGCGAATTGCTTGAGCTATCCAAGCAGAAAGATCAGGATTCCAACAAAGATGCGGAGGCGACTGAGCCTGAGAAAGCTCTAGCTCTCCAGGCGCCTTCACTGAGCGAACTCTCGCAGCAGCAGCAAATCGACACTTATAGATTTTTTAAGAAGCACCCGATTACTCTGTCAACGCTACTACCGTACCAAAAACGAATTGTTGTTGAAATGCTGAAACAGGATGGGTTGGTGCTCATTGCTAGAGGGCTTGGTCTCATCAAAATTGCTTCAAACTTAATACACGCCTTGGACGTCGCAGGCAGTGGGCTTAATGATCTAGACATTTCAAAGCCAAAGGATTCAAGGGCCAAACCGCCGCAAAGTCTGGTAATTGTCCTGGGTGCCAGAGAAACTGAACTGGAGTCAATAAGAGAAGAGCTAAGGGAATTAGCAGTAATTGATGGTATGACCACGATATACCCTGATGAAGAAAGCGATGATGAAGATGAATCAGAACCTCTAAATGGCATTAAACGCCAGCGAGGAATTACCGTCATGAATACGGAAACTGCAACAACTGCCGAGAAGCGTGAAAAATTATATGCCAAAGGTGGAATATTTGTTGTCACCTCTCGAATATTTGTTGTCGATCTATTGGCACATACTATAGATCCTACAAAAATCACAGGGGTCGTTATAATGCATGCTGAGAAAGTTGAGGTGAACTCGATAGAATCGTTCATTCTTCGACTAATTCGGCAAAAAAATAAAGTGGCGTTCATCAAAGCCCTATCGGAAGAACCTGAAAGCTTTGGTGGGTTTGCACCTCTGGCAACAATGATGAAAACATTGCGGGTTAGCAAAGTCTTTCTTTGGCCAAGATTTCACGTGAATGTTATCGATTCATTGTCTCTTCGCCATTTAATGTATTTGAGTACGCGCACGGGTCAATGGAAACGTCCGCAAACGGTCGACATCACGTCTGTGGTTGAGATTGAAGTCGCACTTAGTGAATCTATGCGCAATATTCAGACGGCTACAATGGAGTGCATTGAGTTTTGTGTCTCTGAAATCAAGAAAAGAAATCCTCAGATCGAAGTTGAGTTTTGGAATCTGGATAGTGCCATGTCACAAAACTTTGATCGAATTATTAAAGCTCAGCTCAATCCCATTTGGCACAACATCTCTGCCAAAACTAAGCGAATAATCCAGGACCTCACGATCCTGAGACAAATCCTTGCCAATGTTTGTACTTACGATTGCATTAGTTTCCAGAAAACTTTGGAACCGATTTTGGAATCAAATCGACAACGGGTCGTCTCAATGAAATACGAGGAATCTGACTGGATTCAATCAAATGCTGCTGATACTCTCTTTACTGCTGCAAAGGAAAGATTGTTTGGTCCAAAACTCAAAGCTGGTGAAAAGAGAACTCATCTTATTGAAGAACTACCAAAGTGGGATCAGTTGGCAAAGATACTGGCCGAGATTAGCTCTGAAAAGACGTCAGGCGCATCCCACACAGAGAGCCAAGGACCTATCCTTATAATGTGTAAGACGAGGAACACCGCAAATCAACTTTCTTCTTACTTGAGAACTATGGATGAAGTTGAGTCATCCGGGTTTAAGCATTTCTCAGGGCAGCGCTATTTGGGAAGACTTTTGCGAGAATACAAGGAGTGGAGAAAAGGATTCAAAAATGTGAGAGTGAATTTTCAGCAAAACAAGGCAGAGCTAAAAGCAAAAGAGCAGGCCCAAAAAGCAGATCAAAAAAATGAAAACAGATTTGGCAAACCCCTCAATAAGCGTCGACGTGTGCGAGGTGGCTCGAGTGTTGCTGGAAATTCAGACCCACACAGTAAGCTTCCTGAAGGTACCAAAGTTTATGAAATTACCGAGAACGATGATAACAACGATATTGCAATGCTTGAAAACATGCCAATTGATATTGACCTTGAGAATGAAGCCCAAACAGATGGTGTGGAAATCATCTCAGTGCAAGATTCTGTTGCTCCAATTATTCCGAATGACTTGGTATTAATTCATACTTATGACAAAGCGCGAGACGGCGATTTTCTTCAAGAACTCGCCCCCTCGTATATCATCATCTATGAGCCTGATCCCTCGTTCATTAGGCAAGTTGAGGTATATCGCTCTAGCAACCCCTACCGACTTGTACGTGTGTTCTTCCTATACTATGGTTTGTCGGTTGAAGAGCAGAGGTATCTTGCAGCAGTACGAAAGGAAAAGGACACATTCACCCAGCTTATCAGAGAAAAGGCGGCTCTGCCAATCAAGATTTTAAATGAGCTGGATGATGAAGATCCTGAACGTGCATTTAGACGCATCGCGGCTTCGTCCGGTGGTGCTAATAGCCGGTCAAGAATAGCGGGTGGTCAAATTATTAGGACAGGAAAGGAACCACCACGTATCATAGTGGACCATCGTGAATTCAGATCTAGTCTTCCGGGACTCATTCACGCCAAGTTCATAACTTTAGTGCCGTTGATGCTGACTGTGGGTGATTTTGTTTTGTCACCCCGTATATGTGTGGAAAGGAAATCAGTGACGGATTTGATATCCAGTTTCAAAGATGGACGCCTGTACACGCAGTGTGAGGCTATGTTTAGGTATTATGAGCAACCGTGTTTGCTGATTGAGTTTGACGAGAGCAAGTCATTTTCTCTGGAACCTTTTTCCGAGGCGCCAGGCTATGGTGGGGCGACTAGTATTGCTGGAACGGTAACAAGCACGGAAACGGCCAAGCTTATGCAAGAAAAGATCCAGACTAAACTTGTCATTCTTCTGCTACACTTCCCGCGACTCAAAATCATTTGGTCCAGCTCACCGAGTCAGACGGCCGAAATCTTCTACGACTTGAAATTAGGCGACACCGAAGAACCCGACGTCGAGGCGTGTGCGAATTTCGGATTGCGTGACAACCTCATTGCAGAAAGTGACCGTTTGTACAATCACGCTGCGATTGATTTTCTCAAGGCCCTGCCCGGCGTCACGGCGTCCAACTATAGAACGCTTGTGAATGAATATAGGTCGTTACAGAAGCTGGCGAGTGCGAGTGCAGACGAGCTGGGCAAATTCGTGGGATTGGAGAATGCGCGCAAGTTGGTGCACTTTTTGGAAAAGAACGTCAGATCCGCATAAAGAGCGAGCTAGAGAGGGCGGGAATGGGTTGTTTGTGTACTACATGTACATGTACATGTATTTATTTTTTCTGGCAATCTAATAACATTTTTTTTTTGTCTCTTGCTAAAAGTTAAACAAGCTAGCCTATCGCGAACTTGTCTCATGTGTTACGGAAAATTCAGCGAGGAAAATTCAGTTATGATCTTGTTCGTGAGCTCAAGATCACTCTAGAAATGCACTACATGTATCACTTCACGGCGTTGTACTTTGTCCAACTTCTAACAAAGATTTGACCACACTTATTAGAACAGTATATACAGTATGATGAGAATAATTTATAATAAAATAATAAAATAATAATAATAATCTTTGGCTAACTACTTCATAACAGTTACCAAACAGTTAACATTTAAATATAATGTTTTGGAAGAGGGGCACAGGGCTCTGCAAGGAATACTCGAGCACCAATCCTTTCTTGCTTTTTTGTTTTAATTCTTCACTGAAGTTTTCAGAAATTGAGCTCCTTCCTCTGAAAGCCCGCACAAACAACTCAACACTTTATCAGTCATGACGCCCGTCAGAATGACTCCGAGGAGAGCATCCGTGTTGGGTAAAACGCCCGCAGGAAGATTAGTAAGTCTCTCCGCTGCAGTGCCACTGGCAGCTGAGGGTTTGGTCGTGCTATCTGGGCCTGGGGCCTGATCAATGTCTTCCATTGAAATATCAGAAGCGCCACCAGAGGGTATAGAGTCGCTACTCGCTTCTTTTTCAAACTTGAATGCCTTTTCACCCAGGGTAAAAAGAATCTCGGCGCACTTTTTCGTGGTTTTTTCAAACGGATTCTTGGTTGGCGGCTGATTCAAAGTAGTTGTAGCGCTGAGTGCGCAACTGGCTCTTAGAAGCCATGGTCCAACCCCTTCAATGGACTGCAGCCACATCATGGCCACATTGTAGGTTTTCTGGCGCTCGGCCATGTCTGTCCAGAATTCTAGATATTGATCGGAGCATTGCACGACCCCAGTAGAGTCGTTGAGTACCGCAGCGGTATGCTCGGCTCCATAAGCAGGTATCATTCCAACTACATTTTCGGCAACCAGTAAGGCCATTTGAAGTAAAGGTCTTCGTACCATGAGTGCCTTGGGAACAATTTTGTAATCATAGCGCGGCACAACTGACACAGCCATTGCAAACACTCTAGTCAAAAACTCATATGGTCGCAATGAACGTCCTTGGAGATAGCACTTAAGAAGACCTAGATATTCATCGTCAGCACAGGTTGAAGTGAAAATTGACTGAAACAACTCTCGGTTCGGCGGATCGCGAGGTAAAAGCTTTGCAAGTGCATCAATGGCAGTGGGCAGATATCGATGTTTCGCTGCAGAGTGTTCTGTAAACGCTATCGTCTCAACCATGTCCCGGCTTTTGAACGGTGAATCCTCCGGTGCAAAAGACAAAATTAATAGCAGAATACAAAACGCGTCAGCTGCAGATGGAATTACGATAAACAATCCCAAATTCGCGAGTAACGTAACCAAATCCTTTTGGAGAGTTAGACGACGGCGTTGAGAACCAAGAAGCTCAGGTGTGCAAGCCAGTGCTCTGATCGTTTCAAAAATGAAGTTGAGCGTGGCACTGTCTCTTACGATACTTGATTGATTGGTATCCGTGAAAGACAAATTTCGTAAAATTGTTGTGAGACACAGAAACCGATTCACAATAGCATCTTTCCAGAATGTACTCAACTGTGACTGGGATTCCGTATGTAGAGATTCGACTTCACTTTTACCCGCATCTAGTAAACTCTCGTAGTGAGAGAACCCAAGGTATGAATAATCGGTGGATTTGCTTGGAGCGTGTATCGGTGATACCTTATCCTTCCCTTTATCGTCATTAGTTTGAATAACTTCGTCAAGCTTTTTGCCAGCGTCAACATCGTCTTTGAAATCTTGAACTGGCTCGCCAGTCAATGACTCGACTCTGATCACTAATTCCTCATTTGTTGAATCCCAGTTTTTGTACTCCTCAAATATGTTGCTTATTAAATCATTCGTCGGCTTTTCAATCTCATTCCCTTCAAATTGGCTAAAAACGCTTACTGAGTCAGGCCCTTTCTTGCTTTTTAAATTTTGTAGTAGATCCATTCCGATTCTTCCTAAAGATGTTACCAAATCCGGACACTCTTGCAATACAATTGGGACACTAGGGTTCGAACTTAGCAATGCAAGTTTGTCCATCGCTTGCCGCGCCTCACCCGGAATCATTGACTTGAGAGCCATGGTTAAAGAGTTAATTTCAATAGCGCCCAATTCTTGAAAGAGTGGGAAATCGGGTGCAAGTGTGGCAATGTCAGCAGAGAGTGCAGATAGCTCCTTAAGGTTATATCCTCCAGTTGAATCTATTTTTCGGCGTTTTGGCAAGTACTTGCCATCTTCTTGAACTAATCGTACCAAGGGCTTTGGAGCAGGAGGAGCCACTTGCCTCCGAGCGGCAATACTAGGCGACGGAACAGCAGTTCGGGGCGGTGGCATATCTTTAGAGTCTACTGTCGGGGATCTATTTTTCAGTTGGGATGCCTGAATTGATGGCATTGCAGGAGCCGATTGAGTTGTCACACTTGGCGATCTTGATTGAGGCGTCTGGGCTCGAGATGTGGTCTTCGGTTTTTGCACAAAAGATGAAGGCAAAGTTCCTATTTGAGCCTGCATTCGGTCACTCTTCTGTTGCGCCTCTTTCAAATAATCAGCGGCTGGCGATGATACTCGCATGGAGGATGAAGCAGGTCTTGGTGAAGGCCTGGTCACAGCCACATCTTTTGGTGATTCAGGTCCCTTATTGTCATTCACCGCTTGTCTAGCGTGTTGTGTTCGGGCCCTTAGAAATTCTTCAAACGGAGCTAGCAGTTCGTTAAATGCTTTTTCAAGTTCCACAGGCGCGTTTGTATCTACATTGTTTGCAAAGCCAAGTTGTGCTGCAACTACTGGCCATGCATTTGCCTGCGCAACCTTAATGCTTCCACCGGCACGGAAGACAACACCATAGAGCTGCATCAGATGAACCTGGCGACCACACACTACTGGCATTGCTTTGATAGGCGTACCCCTACTCAGCATAAACTCAGTCAGAGTCTTGAAAAACTTGTCAGCTGGAGACATTGTTTGGTTTGTGGACTTGGCCTGCTGTTGTGCCAGCTGTGCTTGTTGTGCCTTTGCCTGTTGGGCCCGTTGAGCTTGTTGAGCTTGCTGTGCTTGTTGAGCCTGCTGTGCTTGTTGTGCTTGCTGCGCTTTTTGAGCTTGGTGAGCCTGTAGTGCTTTTTGAGCCTGCAGTGCCTGCTGGGCCTGTTGAGCTTTTTGAGCCTGGAGACGAGCAAGTGCTAGTCTTTCCTTTTCTTTTTGTTGGAGCTGTGCATGCTGCTGCTTGATTCTTTGTTGTTGGATCTGCTGGCGTTGTAAAAGTTGTTGTGGAGTAAGCTGATCTGTATCCGTTTGTTGTTGTTGTTGTTGCTGCTGCTGCTGCTGTTGTTGTTGTTGTTGTTGTTGTTGTTGTTGTTGTTGTCTTTGCTGATTTGCGCGGGCATTTGCTTGAGCTTGAACTATTTGGCGATGAATAGACGCTTGCTGCTGTGGTGACAAAAACTGGAGATTCTTTTTAAGTAATGCCATTTCCTGAGGAGTCATGGTGGCCAGGTTGAGTGTTTTCCCTTGAAATATGTTTACCGGCTGTCTTGGTTCTTGAGGAGTCTCGGCTACTTGCGATTGTAACTGTCGCTGCTGCTGCTGCAACATCATCTGGTACTGCTTAGTGGCTGCATCTGTGTCCATGCTTTCATTATTTCGCATTCTCGGGCTGTTCCCTTCAGAGCCGCCAGCCTGGGCGCCGTAGAAGCGCTGCTGCTGCTGCTGCTGCTGTTGCTGCTGCTGCTGCTTCTGAGGTCGACTAACAGATGGACGCATAGGTTCAGCCACAGGCGAGTTTGCACCAGAATGAAGATCTTGCATCATCTGACTTTTCAAGGCCTGGTTCCCATGAGACAAGCCGCCAGTCGAAGAGCTATCGCTGTTCCTATGGTAGCCCATGAAGCCTTGTCCACCATTAGAAGAAATATTTCCTGGGGACATGGCTGTCGTCATTTGTGGAGAATGGTGATCAAATGAATTCGAATTTGGTGAAAAGAGCGACTGTGGTTGGATTCCTGTAGCAGCAGGAGTGCTCGCTGGTGAAAACATCTCTGCAGGGGATACTGCGTTCATGTTCAGGTAATTCATGGGATTATCTGGAGCTGTTAGCAATCGTTCGTGTTACAGCAGACGACAAAATGCTTCTATTTTCATGTTAGGGATATACACACCTTGGTTGGAAAAGCCCATGGAGGGATCAGGGTCCGTTATTTGTGTGGAGAAATCGTATGACGGCGAGCTAATATCGGCATCGTCGAGTAGACCGCCGACGGGGTCCTTGAGCCAAGTGTTGACACCTGCCATGTTTGAAGGAAAAAAATGACGCGTGTGTTTTAACGCGTGTTCGGTATCGCGGCTGGTGGATGAGGAATTTGGGGCGAGGGTACCGAATATTCGAGTGTTTACGTTTCAGGCTTAAAGACGCTCGATTCTTCCTGGCCGGAGAGCAGCGTTTGCGGATGTGGGAGCGGCGTTGTCAAGCCTTGGAGCACGGGAGACTGCACACGGGGTCGT
>JAJMAG010000353.1:0-16449 GCA_030564905.1 Geotrichum fermentans
ACGTGACCAAACGCCCACCGATCCCAGAGCGATCCTTTGATGAACCGGTTCGAGGGGAAATGTCGTCTAGACAGTCTAGGCCATTTAGACAATCAGCACCACCGCTAATGGACTCGGGTCCCCCGGGTATCCTGGCTGGCTGCTAACGTCTATAGAGTACGTAAACCGCAGTTGACATATAACAAATAATAATAATAAATTAATCTTGAGGGCGGCCGTTACAACATGAATTACAGAGGCCTTGTGAGCATATCCAATATTGACTGTAATTAACCTCAGAGTTTCGATCGATTTGCTCAAACTTCAGGCTGAATTCCATCCAAGTTGAACACTTAAAATCAATTAGCATACAACGTAGTACTACATGTATCTGTGTAGTATAAGGTGATCTATGCTAGTTGTAGAAAATAAAGTATCGGATTGGCATGTGTCTGAGCTTCAAAAGTTCAAAAAGTTAGTTGAGACTCAAAGTTTGGTCTCCAGCTAGCGACATCTGGAGCTTAATTAAATACGAGTACGTCTGCAAGATCTCGAGGTCCATGGAGACCTACAAGGCAATTGTTCGCAGCCTGCGAAAGTCATAGCCGTATTTCCTTTTCGACTTGGAGTTTAACTCTAGAAAGATCTTGAACTAGCGGCTCGGCTCGAGGGCTGGGAACCACTACGTCACTAAAGTGCCACGCGTTTTAGAGGAAGGGTACTTTGAAAACTTATATTGCAATTCGAGGAGCTTGGTTATGCCATCGATCTACCATCAGCGCCTTTACTGAGCCTCACACCTGTGACTATCAAGTTTTGGCTATCAAGTTTTGTGAGAATACCGTGGCATAGCGACTCTACCAAGACAAGTTTTTAGCGAAGTCTTACGGCTATTTTTACTTTAACGCACCGTTATGTCTCACCTGCTGCTTGTTCAAATTAATCATATGCTAGTACATAATTACATTTTGTAGTACAAACTTGAAGTGCATGAGGATTCCACACAACTGCCGGTATTTTGAGACACCAGCTTACATCGAAAAAAAATTCCAGATGACAGTACGCGCACAAGGCAACTTACGGTATTGGTAATTTCAACCCGATGATATCCGAAGTTGTATAATACTAAATTTGCAAAACCAAGCTTTCGAGTAGAAACCATCGCCTTAAGAGAAAGCCTCTAAAATATCCAGACTTTTCCCACAAAGGCCCTTTGACTGACAGTCTTTATGATGTAATGTCGATAATGAAAAAAAAAGCACCCGTTTTTTTTCTAGTCACTTTTGGCTATTTGCAAGATTTGCCAGCTCACAGACCTCATCAATATTCAAACATCTGTACCAAACCAAGGACTGCATAGCGGTCTCTTTTTAAAAAAAAAAACAAGCATCTTTCTCATAGGAATACGTCAAATTCGGACATTAGTTTACTTAACAAGTTCGGTAATAGCAAAGAGGAACTCGTAAGAAAAACTGAAACCCACCAGATGCTACTAAAGTACTAAGGCCCTGATGGAAACAATTTAGTATGTCTAGCGTTAATACCTTCTTGATCTCTCTAGTAACAAATTGGAAATTGAAAGGGTATTATGAGCCACTAAGTTTGTTATAACTTGCTAAAAAATTTCAAGCGCAGTTTATAAAGTACACAGCTCATTGCTCCATTCGTGCTAGGCTAAAATATATACACGACAGATGCTGGCCGTAATCGTGAGTATTCACTTCCTTTCCATTGTTTTGTTCATGAAATTGACTCCAATGGTTGTCTATTCAGTGAAATTCAACAAATTTCCTTAGCTGAGAATAACTGGTAAGAGAATTCTTTCCAGTAAACTTAAGGCAAGAGCCATTGAATCAACTTTAGCAAATGGAATAATGGCTAGCTGGTGTTATTCTAAATTCCCTTCAAGCTTTGTAGATATTACAGTAAATTATATTGAAATACGCTGTTTCCTTTGGAAGTATCAGTATCGCAACCCTTAAATTAGATGTGTCTTGCCAATTTCATTATGCTTTCCACTGTATCTTGCTACTAATAACGGTTTCCTTCCTGGTTAAGGGAGGCATTTTACTTTGGCTATATCAATAGATAGATAGATATAGAGTAGACTTAGAGAAACTCGTTTGCTCTTAGAATTAACTTTTTCATGCTGAATATGCCGTTGCATAAACGACGATGGTAATGACTGTGTCGTTATATGCACTGTGCGCAGACGAAGCCAGATTACTACGGCAGCTAAAGAATAGTAAACCCAAGACTCTACTTTAAATATTAAATTATATGAGTAATGGGACGTTTGGCATACAAATTGGCTCAATTCTTTTTCATTTTTTTTTTGTTTTCAATGAATAAAACTTCAGTTGTTTATAGTCCTTACAGATTATCCATAAGTGATACAAGTACATAAAATTAATAAAACATAAATTTCTATTTACCTTGGCTCGGGGGCCACTAGACTCGTCATCGTGTGAACTTTCTTGTTTGCCTTCTCGCAGCTTTTTACTGCATTCTTCTGGTACCCCAATCTAGTTCGAATAATACCTCTGATTTCACTCCTTCAATTTGCTTCTAACGCACTGAAAGCCGCTGATGGGAAAAATAAACTCGTGAGAGGAAAAATCCATTATCCACTTTGTTCGTTAGTGGGGAGGGGGTGGTTTAGCTTTCTGCTGCAAACATTGCAACAACTGCCTGCAGGTCAGTATAGCTGTCTAGGAGGCGTGAGAGATCCAATTCGTGTGATACCTTGCGGAGAATAAATCTTCGCTCTTCGTTTGAAGGGCAGCTCACAAGCTTATGTGCGGTGTCATCAAATTGTTCACAGTCGTAACCGTCCTTTTGCTGGCTGAATCCTAGGAATTACTCGCCGAATGGGCCATGCAAGTTTCTCAGCTGTACTCAAAGCCCCTCTTGTCTCATTTTTCATAATGTCTCTTATTTAACTTGTGTATGGCGAGGTCATAGTAATTCAAAGGGTTAAAATTAAGAGGAAAGAAGTCTAAGCCTACCATAGATGTATTTTTGCCCAGTCAATCGACTATAACGCTAATAAGAAATAATATCAGATTCTGACAATCATAAGGAAACAAAAATAAAATAAAATTCCAGATGCGGCACTCAAGAGCGTGTTCATTCCTTCCACTTAATTCGCTTTTACCATCGCTGCAATCACACCTTAACTAGGGTGAAACATGCTGCAAGTCCCCGTCCCCAATTGACCGGTTCATTCCAATCAATCGATCAATATATTTTTGCCCAGTCAATCGGCTACGCTTAATAAGAAACAAAACTAAACTTTCACAATCATAAAAAAAACAAAAATGAAATGAAATCCCAGATTCAGCACCTACAAGACCGTGCTAATTCATTCCGTTTAGCTGGCTTTCACCAGCGTAGCATTTCCGATGATGATACATTTTAGCCAGGTCATCGTGGCTGGTTGACAGCCCCAGAGGCCTTGTTTGTTTATGTATTTACTATATTTTTGTGCGCATAGATTTAGCATTCCCGCGGGTTCTTGCCATTGGTTTACAAATCTCGCCTACAGTGTATAAAACTATCCGTAAATTCTTGAAATTCAAGAAAAGCGTCAGTGGTTTAGCGGTAAAATTCGACGTTGCCATCGTCGAGCCCCCGGTTCGACTCCGGGCTGACGCAAATAGCACTTGTGCATTCTTTTTTTCGTGAATGCAATGTTTATTCTTTGACGCCATTCAGCGCGGCATCGAGATTATAACATTTTCTTGGCGGCATCCTATGACAGAGTGTACTGCATAAAAGAAACACTACGACCTTATCCGATGGATATTCCGTGATGCTACAGGCAGTTTTTCAGAATAAGGGTGGCGTGTTTGAATAGGTTTTCATCGGAACTTTCCAGCATAAGTTATCAGCCATTCGGAGTACGGCTAGTGGTGCAGGGCTCATGATGCTCAAGTGGATGGTAATAATAAAATAGAAAAAAAAACAATGACCCCAAATTTGGAACAAACAGAGCTTCCAACTTTGAATATCCAAGTTGGAAACGACCCCACAACCACGGGTCAAAAATGTAACAATGGATCCTTCGTAGAGTGTTGTCTTATCCTCGAACTATGTAAGACAATTGAAGATTGAGTATGAGAGATGGCAAAATCGAGCAAGGTTTTCTTCAAGTGAAGCGATAAGACCCATTAAAGGAAACCATAAACAGATTTATCATCGTCGCCAACTGCCTATGCACTCCATCTCCCCCAGAGAAAGGGGTGGCACTACTCCAGTTGGAAGACGACCCTCAAGGGCTAACAACCTTACGGATAGTGTAAAGTTAGGAGCCTGCAGCTCTGTTGGTTCAATCTTGAAGCATTGCACAGCGGGAAAGTATCGGAGCTTTAAAAGCGGCCAGAACGACCGTCACCTTAGACTACATCCGTATCTATAAGACGGCTGACTATGTATGCGCCAGAGTTCTCACGCTGTGAGGTGTGGCCAGACACGCCAGCCTGCTGTGTATCACGACGTCGTCCTCATTGGCGCAGCAGGGAAGAATTGTGCTTTTTTAGCACGTTACTAAAGGACCCCGGCCCAGCGCCTGTCATTGTGCCAATCGCGAAGGAAGGCACGTTTTTTACGAAATCCTGGCGCCGCATTTATTGGTGGCGTGGTGTTTCCAGTCTGCCAGTGGGCGATTAGTCCCGTATAAAATACACCTCTAAACCGAAAATATGCAGCACCCTCCAGCCTTTCCTATTTCCACTTCTTACCCTTCTGCTCTTTCAGAGATATTTCTTCACGAAACAATGGTACTCTCGAACGACGTCCCTGCAAACGAAACGGCGATCCTCGAGCGTCTGATAGAAGTCCGCTCGCTGCTCACTGAGCTCAAGCAGAATAGAGCCACGTGAGTAGACCCTTGCGAGTTTATCGATTGTTTACCCGCCCAGCTAACTCTCTCTAGATACATGAACTCAAAGGATGTGCATAAAGTCTACGAGCAGCTCATCCCTCAAATCAAGCTGATTAATGAAATCAGATCTGACCCCAGCCTCAAGAACGAGCACAATCGACTGGATGTGGTGCTGGACGACGTCTTTCAGTTGCTCTCACTAGCCTTCTTGACCGTGGGCCTCAACCGTGAGATTCCGGCATTATACGCATCCCTCAGTACAGTCCACCGTCTACTGGACCATCTCAAAGAATCACTCATTTACACTGATAAGGATACAATTCCCATTCGGGAGCGACTTGACGAAATCAAGGCCATTATCGAATGCGCCAACGAAAGCGAGTTCCCCGAGGTAGTTCAACTTCTTCGCACAAAGCTGGATGTATGTGAAGAAACCCTCAGAGAAGTCCAGAAGTCAATGAAGACTGTCTCCAGCGGCTTGCGGTCCAAGCTAGACGAACTGGTCTCAATTAAGCGTGAAATCGTTGCTATTGGAGCCAGTCCTAAATATTCGCCCGCCCAGTTCACACCGATTAAAGATCGGCTGGCAAAGTTGGAGGCGCAACGAGTGGACGATAACTGGGTGAGTGATGATGGCACTGTTTCGGCTGAGGGCCAGGGATTACTTAATGGTCTGTTGGAGGAATGCCATACACTCCTGAGCGACTTTTCTGCATCATCTGTCTTTATTCCTGAGCCGCTCAAGCCTACCTTCAACGAGCTAGTGAGCATGAAGGGAAAGCTGGAGAGTCTACTCATCACCCACAGATGGACGCTAAGAGAGACTGACCTTTACACATATCAGAAGAACCTCAAAACGATTGACGAATTTGTCAAGACCAAAGCCTTTACAGAACTCATCAAGGGCCACCCAAGAGCCCAATCTGTTACTCTTTACCTTCTAAGGCGGAATTACGCCATTCTCTATAAGCTTTTGGAGTCGAGTGAGCCTGTATCGGAGGCCTTGATCCCAGTTCACAACCAACTTGAAACAGTCCGACGGTGCTTACTGGAAGTGCAACGCATGGGTGGTCTATCATCAGCGCGAGAACTCTTCCCGTATCAAATGAAGCTTGCTTCCATCGACGACTTGCGAGTGGATGGCAAGTTCATGGTCGGTGACGCCATCCCTGAAGGGCAAGGCATGCTGAATGCGCTTCTCTCTGAGTGTTTTGACATTTGCCACGAGTTGCGTGCCGAGATTCTGGATAACGAGACTGAGGATGACACCTTATCTCCTGAATTTACCAAATCGACTGATTGAACATTTACAAGACACTCTTTTACCTTTTTTTCCTTTACATACGGGCCAATACATATTCTAATTCAACGTTTTTGAAATAGTTAGGGATGGTGGCTGTTTTGGGATGCTGTTTTGGATTCAAGTATGACTGAGCCTTGCCGCGATAACCAGCTGAAAAATGAAATCTCTTATCGGCAAAGGCTTGAAAAAGATCTGCTCACCTTCCTCAACTCAACATCGCAACACGCCAAAGAGTCATTACATGTCGACTCACCGTTGCACCGATTCCACCACTGCATCGACTCACCGTTGCATCAGTCTTGTGTATATAAACGAGGAGATCTCTTGTAAATCAATCTTCTTTAATTCATTCTTGTTATCTTATAGAGTACAAAAAAAAATCAAGACAAATCATGTGTGGTATTTGCATCTTCTTTAGACACCCCGATGTTCAGGGCTTCAAGGCCCACGCACTCGACCTTTCCAAGCGGATCCGCCACCGCGGTCCTGACTGGAGCGGCAACTTTATCAAAAACTCAACTATTCTATTACACGAACGCCTGTCCATCGTGGGGGTTGAATCCGGGGCTCAGCCCATCCTTAGCCCCGACGAGTCCATTGCGCTCGCAGTTAACGGCGAGATTTATAACCACCGAATCCTGCGCAAACGGTTCCCGGATTATCAATTTCGAACGCATTCTGACTGCGAGCCCATTATCCCGCTGTACGAGAAGTACGGCGCTGAATTTGCGCAGTACTTGGATGGAATGTTTGCGTTTGCAATCTACGACGCTAAAAAGGATAGGCTCGTGGCCGCGAGAGACCCCGTCGGGATCACGACACTTTATATGGGGCGCAGCAAAACTAACCCAGAGATGAGAGCCTTTGCAAGCGAGCTCAAGTGCCTCGTCGACGACTGTGACGAAATTAAAGCTTTCCCGCCGGGCCATGTCTACGACAGCGAGACTGACTCCCTAACAAGGTACTTCAAGCCTTCTTGGTGGGACGAACATGTTATTCCGTCAACACCCTGCGACCTGAAACTTGTCAAGGAGACCTTGGAAAAAGCCGTGAGAAAAAGACTCATGTCTGAAGTGCCCTATGGTGTATTACTGTCTGGAGGTCTGGATTCATCGCTGATTGCCGCCATCGCTGCAAGAGAGACCATGAAGGCCCGGCCAGAGAACCCAACGCAGCACGAACTGGCAGGTATGGATGAGTCTGGCCAAATTATAAACACCACAGGGTCAAGACTGCACTCCTTTGCAGTTGGTATTCCCGGCGCGCCTGACTTGAAGGCCGCCAAAAAGGTCGCAGAGTTCATTGGAACCATTCATCATGAGCATACCTTTACTGTTCAAGAGGGCCTCGACGCTCTCAAGGATGTCATTTATCACCTCGAAACTTTTGATGTCACAACGATCCGAGCTTCAACTCCCATGTACCTGCTCAGCCGAATGATCAAGGCGCAGGGAGTCAAGATGGTTCTTTCGGGTGAGGGATCTGACGAGATCTTTGGCGGGTACCTTTATTTCGGCGCAGCGCCTAGCAGCGGCGAGTTCCATCAAGAGTGCGTGAAGCGAGTCCAGAACCTTCATCTATCCGACTGCCTGCGCGCCAACAAATCCACAATGGCATGGGGCCTCGAAGCCCGAGTTCCGTTTCTCGATAAGGAATTCCTCGAGGTGGCCATGACCATTGATCCGGCCGAGAAGCTGATCACGAAGGAGCACATTGAAAAGTACATTTTGCGCAAGGCGTTTGATAGCAAGGACGACCCATACCTCCCCGACGAGATTCTGTGGAGGCAGAAGGAGCAGTTCTCGGACGGCGTTGGATACAGCTGGATCGATGCGCTCAAGGAGACAGCTGAGGCCACTATCAGCGATGAGCAGTTCAAGGTCCACAAGCCAGAGTGGGGGACCGATATTCCAACAACCAAGGAAGCGTACTGGTACAGACAGATGTTTGACGACCTGTTTCCTCAGCCTGCCGCTGCGTCAACGGTGATGCGATGGATTCCCAAGGCCGACTGGGGCTGCGCCGAAGATCCCTCTGGCCGATTCGTCAAGTCGCACGAAGCTGCAATTTGAAAGCCTTTTTTCACGTTTTGATCAACA
Organism: Geotrichum fermentans; assembly: GCA_030564905.1. Taxonomy (NCBI): domain Eukaryota; kingdom Fungi; phylum Ascomycota; class Dipodascomycetes; order Dipodascales; family Dipodascaceae; genus Geotrichum; species Geotrichum fermentans. Next base: position 8,267 of record JAJMAG010000353.1, read on the forward strand.
TATATTAACAAATATGTATGAATTTCTTTACGTGTATAGATCAATTCTTTTTTTTTCCTCAAGTGCTAGCACATTTCAATATTTCAAGACCACAAGCACAATAACACACGAAAGACTCAAGCTAAATCGACATTTTAACCGTAGAACTCAAACCACTTTTTGGTGTAGTAAGCGCCGTTCACACCGGCAAGGACCGCGAGCACAATGGGGACGGGTTTCTGGACCTTGATGGCCCTAGGCAGCGAGCCGCCCATGAGGGCGAGCGAGCCGGCCAGCGCCAGCTCCAAGCCCCAGTCGGCGTTCTTCTTGAGCAGGTAGCCCGCGGAGCCAAACAGCGCGCCGCAGACAAGGCCGCCCGCGAGCGAAGGCACGGAACGGCGGCGGCTAGAGAGATCCGGTTAGCAATCCTGTGATCCTTGCACGCACAACACACACACAGCCCTGGTTTGTTTTACAGAGTGCTCTTTTTTTTGGCTTCGGAGGGGTTGAAGTTGATATTGGGTGACTTACAGGTATCCAGCAACACCACCGGCGGTACACAGCAGAGACATGGTAAAAGCAGGGTGTTCCTAAGTTCAATGTTAGCAGGCATACACCTCACATTGCAAACCAAAAAAAAAACGGGCAATTAAGTTTCTTTTCCAATTGGTACAAGCCCGCACAAAAGAAGGACTGGATTTAGTCACTGATATCGCATACCATTTTTGAAAAAGTTTGGGATTTCTGGGGAGGAATTCAAGTAATAGTTAAAAGTGAAAAAAAAAAATAACTTGAAAAGAAGAGATTGGATTGATTGATTTTGATTTCCGAAATGTTGATTTTTTTTCTGGATGCTAGCTGCTGACAAACTGACGAACTAACGTGGGACACAGAGTGAAAGTCCGCGGGGGTTAGGGACCAACCCCAGGCCTCCGGACTTTGCTTCGAGAGATTGATTCGAAGCCCTTGAAAATTCAAACCCATGTTATTCCCTATTAATATAATACTCTAATGTCTATGTTCATGTCTATATAGTTTGTTTTTTTTAACTGTCCGTAATCTGTCTTCACAGAGCTCATTTTTACAAATGACTATCCACAATGGCTGGATACTTTTCCTGGGGCCACACTTCGAGCAGCGCATCCCACACGTACTTGATGTACTTGACCTCAAAGCCGTCGAGGTCATGGACAAAGCCGCATTCCTCCTCGACGACCTTGCGGCAGTGGTAGGGCAAAAGCACGCGGCGGATGCCGCTCATGTGGGCGCCCAGCAGCTTTTCGCGGATGCCGCCGACAGGGAGGATCTTGCCGCGCAGCGTCATCTCGCCCGTCATGGCCACGTCGCGCGGGATGGGCCGCTGGCTGAACAGCGACACGAGCGCCATGGTCATGGCCACGCCGGCTGACGGGCCGTCCTTGGGAATGCTGCCAGCGGGGGCGTGGAGATGGATGTCTCTGTGGGCGACAACGTCGACAGACGGATCGTCCGTGAGGCCAAGCTTGTAGGCGTTGGCGCGCACCCACGATAGCGCAATCTCGGCGGACTCGCTAATGACGCTGCCCAGCTGGCCCGTGTATTTGATTTTACCGCTGCCTGGCATGGCGGTGACTTCAAACAAAAGCAGGCCGCCATTGCCGCTGCCCATGTAAGCCAGCCCGTTGACCACGCCAAAGGTATGGCGTTGCTGGATCTTGCCATGCACGTCCTCATAAAGATCGACTTCGTCATCCACAGCGTCGCCGCGGTAGTGGCCCATTCCCAGATACTTTTCGATATCGCTCTTTTCGACGTTAGAGACAAAAGGGTTGACGGCTGCTGCTGCTGCTGCGTCTGCTGCATGGCCGAGTCCCTCGGCTTGCGCAAACTCGACGGCTTTTCCACGGCAAAGGGTGCCAATCTGGCGTTCGAGGTTTCGCACCCCAGCTTCGCGGGTGTATTCAGAGATGATTGTGAGGATCGCTTCGTCGGACACCTGAAGCTGGCCGGGGTCAAGGCCATTGTTGGATACTTGCTTGGGGAGAAGATAGGTTTGGGCAATACTTTTCTTCTCCATGTATGTGTAGCCTTCAAGCTGAATAGTCTCCATACGATCCAGCAAAGGCCCGGGGATATCTTCAATGTTGTTTGCAGTTGCAATGAATAGCGTTTTTGAAAGATCGACTGGGAAGCTAACGTAGTGGTCTGTAAATGTGCTGTTCTGTTCAGGGTCCAAGACTTCAAGCAATGCCGCCGAGGGGTCGCCCTGATAGTTGTTCTGGCTCACCTTGTCAATTTCATCAAGTAGCATCACGGGATTCATCGTGCCCACTTTGCGTAATGATTGAATCAGGAGACCCGGCATGGCGCCCACGTAGGTGCGACGGTGGCCTCTAATCTCGGCCTCGTCGCGGACACCACCCAGACTAATCCGCTGGAACTCTCTTCCCAAGGCATGAGCCACAGACCGGGCCAGACTAGTCTTGCCCACGCCCGGTGGGCCAACAAGTAAAATAATAGGACTTTTATCAACCGACAAGGCCTGCTGATGACTATCAGGCTTGGCCGACTGAGCCTGGCGTTTTTGTTTCAAATGCAGAACTGCAAGATACTCCAGGAGCCGCTTCTTGACTTTTTCAAGCCCATAATGGTCCGCATCCAGGATCTCCCGCGCACGGGCCACGGGGTTTTCTTGGATCTTGTCGTTTGTGTACTTGCCAAACGGGATTTCGGCAAGGGTCTCGAGGTAGGTGCGGCAAACGTGGTACTCTGCTTGGTTAGGCTGCATCCGTTCCATGCGCTTGAGTTCGCGCTGCACGATTTTGTTGCCTTCAGGGCCCAGATCAGTCTCTTGAAGTTTCTTGGTCAGCTGCTCGATCTCATCGTCGGCGTCGCCACTGTCGGAAGATCTAGCCGCGGCGCTGTTTTTTGGAGACTCGCCGAGCTCCTTTCTAATGGCCGAGAGGCGTTGTCGCAAGATCAGCTCGCGCTGACGCTTGGAAATATTCTCGTCAACTGATTTTTGGATCTTGGCCGTCACTTGCATATTTGCAAGCTGCTTTGACACCATGTCACAAGTAAACTTGATGCGGTCGCTTACTGGCACAGTTTTGATTAGAGCGAGCTTATCGGCGTAGTCCATCGTGAGCAGGGATGCTAACATGTCGGCCAAAATCGCAGCCCTTTTCTTGTTTGTTGCTTTATTCGCCATATCTTCTAACGCCCACAGTAGAGGCTTGCGTACATTGGACGTTGTTCCGGCCTTTAGGTTGCCGGCATGGTCGATGAACTGCAGCACCGCTGTTTTGAGACACTGGAGCTCTTTCTTTCCCTCTTCCGTCACGGGCTCGGCGGTTTCCTGAGCCGTGAAGGAGGGCGCAAATATCGAAACGTCGGCTTCAGTCTTGGGGCCATTAGCTGCTGTGAACTTTTCAACCTTGAACCGGCACAACCCTTCGACGACGATCGCGTGACTCCCTGAAACGGAGCTCTCGACCTTTAGCACGCTGGCGATAACACCAAAGTCAAAAATATCCTGCTCTGGGTTCTCACCACTCTTTGCAGTGATATAGTCGGGCTTCTGATTTTCGCTTGCAGTGCGCCTGGGAACAAGGCCGATCATAGCTGGCGATGGGTCCACAGCCTTATGGTTGGTTTTCAGCCGCGTTTTGAGTTCTTGTATCGCATCATCGGTGGCGATAGAGCTGCGCAGCTCATCCAGCTGAGCTTCCAACCCGGCACTTTCTTCAGCGTTTACCTGCAAGCGAAGGGCCGCGCCAGGAAACACGACGACGCCGTTAGGGAGCGTGAAGATCCTTAGAGATGCTTTAATCGCAGGTGGAGTCAAAAGGCTGGTCATTCTCGGGTGATGGCCAGAAAAGAGGAAGAAACTTTGCAACGAAAAATATCGGAAGAACTTGGCATTTATATGAGTCGCAAGAGCACGGATAGCGCTTGCTGTTAATTAGCTAGATAGAGAAAAATCCCGTTATTAGCGCACGCCGAGGTTCGGATTAACTGTAATTTAAGGCTGCACAAGAGCATTTCAAATGTAAAAAGTCACGACGAGTTGAGACTTGGGACTTGGGACTTGTCCTTGCAAGTTATCGTCTATACTAAAAGTGATGCCAAAACTAGTGATAAAACTAGTGGCATACCTAGTGATGAAGTTAGTAGCATTGCAAAACTAGTAACAAAGCTAGTGATAAAACCAATGATAAAAATAGATAAAAATGATAATAAAATTAATAAATAAAAAGTTTTAAACTATAAACGCAACAAAATCAGCATAATAAAAAACACACACAAAATGCAACCTGGATATCATCAATGTCAAGCAAGACACGGCCCTTCCAGAGGGCTCACTTGACTCTTTTTTTTTTTGGAAGGACATTATGAAATATAGCAATGCCCATTCACTCAGATAGTTCGAGTGGTCGAAGGGTTTGACGTGGTGCTGTCAGCGCGTGTGTGCAACTCTTGTAGAGTTGGTTCCCCAGACAGACCCAAGTCACTCACGTCAGAGAGCGCACGGTTCCTCTCCTGCATCAGGGCAGCGGAAATTGGATCAGCCGAGTCGCCGACAACGACCTCCTCGGAGGAGGGCTGTGACTGGTAGGTTTTGCGGAGGGTGTCGAGCGTGGAAGGCACAAAGGGAGGCGAGACAGGCGAGGTCAGGGCCAGGAAGTTCTTGTTCTGGTTCTTGTTCTGATTCATTGTGTAGTGTTGTATGGGTTCAGTAGTAGTGTGTAGTGGGTAAAGGTGTATCGAGTATAAAAGACGAGTTGAAGATGGTGAAGAAAGAAAGAAACAGATCGGGAAACTGTTTCTCTTTTATACTGTTTTCTCCTGCGCCATAGAAGCCTGAGGAGCCTTGGAGGTTGCGCGGGATTTCCCCAGAAAAGTTTCTGAGAAAGTTCCCGGCCAAGCGAATGGGAATGTCCCGCAATGCCATGACGCCATGGGCTCAAAGGGAAGGAAAACGTTATCTCGAGGCCGCTCCTCCGCGCGCATGGAAACTCTGCAACTCCGCCGCACGTGCCAGATTTGGGCAAGCGGGATTCTCGGTTATCGAAGCCTCCTGATGACAAAGGCGGCGCATGCTTGGTCAGCACCCGCTGATGACAAATACGTGAGCGCACGTGGAGAGCAAACATGCGCAGCAGCAGCGCAGCAGAACATGAAAATACTATGTAGTTCTCAACAGGCTAACAGCCCAGTCCCGAGTTCCATGGGGCCGCCTCTCGAGATCTCAGCCCACCGAGTTCACTGAGTTCACTGAGTGGAAGCCGCCACTGGTTCTTCGCTTGGGTGAATTCAACGCCGCAGCCCTCGTCCCATGACCAGCAAAAATATTTTCATTTCAAATTTAAGGCCCAAAAAAAAAGTGGCAACATTCGGAGATTGAGTTTCCACCAAGTCACTCAAACGAGTAATCCGACGTCTGGGGTAAAGTGGCACTAGCAAACAATAGTACTCCGCCAGCTGTATCAGCATAGCCTCCCATAGCCGTGTGTCTGCCTCCTCGACTTCCCTATGGCGTCAGGAATGGACTCCTCCCAACTCACAGACAAAAACAATACAATACTACTACTACCTACAGGTCCAGAAATACCAAACAGATCTCATAATAAGTCGTAATGAAAGTAAATAAATAAATAACAGGCACTTGGTCTTGCCTCAGACATCCACAGTCACAGTTCCATGCCTCTTCGGAAAGGCCTCCTTGTTGCTCAGCACAACCATTTGGTGGCTCCTCGAAATATAGCCCTTCATTTGCCCCGTATAGATTAGCTGTGTCAGATAACACTCCACTTGTTCCCCGCTAACCTCCGCAGGGAATAGTACCTCCTCTCTTGTAGTAGCCCCAGGCTCCTCCCCTGATTTCTCCTCCGTACTCGGACTCGCTGGCCGCCCAGGATCAGCAGCAGGAGATGCAATTTCAATTCCCAAGGAAAACGCCAGAGCCCGGGAAAAAACCGGCGTTGCGATGCGGTTCGACCGATCGCGTGCCACGTAGACGCGCCGAAACAGCCGTGTATACACCAGCATGCGAATCCTACTGACGGCGAGGTACAAGTGCTTTCGAATAAAGAAGCCCCGGCGCTCCAGAACAACGCGGTCAAACCGCTGCAGATCCCCCGTCATTACCGCCGAGATTAATTCACAATAGACGTGGGCAAGGCGGGCGTACCGCTCAAACAGGAGCGCGCTCGGCGTGCGGCGCGTGCAAAGAAGCTGCGCTGGGATCAGGTAGAGCAAGATGGCTTCCTTGTTGGCGTGGGCTCTTGCGGCATCCCGGGGGCACATGGCGAGCGCCCGCGCAAGCTGAGCGCGGCAACGGTCGTAGTCTTCGTCAATGAACAGCAAAACGCCGGTAAAGTAGAGATACGTCACCGCGTGGGATTTTGGAAACTTGTCAAGACTCGGCAGCTGCTTTTCCTGCTGCTGCACGACCTTGAGCGTGCTCCTTGCCAGCGCAACGTTGCCGAGCTTGAAGTAGATTTTGAACAACTCGCCGACCAGCTGGTAAACGCCCCACTTGCGCGACCGGCTTGGGACAGGATTGCGGTCGTTCAGACACAGAGTGAAGGATCGGTTGATAGCTCGCACGGCCTCCTCCAAGCAGCACCTCTTTTGTTTTTTGCCTTTGCTATTGCCATGGCCATCTTCATCATCTGCAACGCCAGCTAGAATCCGCAGATCGGCGGCTGCTCTCGCCATCACTGGCAGTATCCAGCGCCCACACTTGTCTGCTACGCGGTTGATTGCAACCACCACCGCATGCTGCGCTTTATAGGTCGCAGCACTGCCTGCGCTCGTTTTCTCTCTCCTCCAAACACTCACGGCCACCTCTGCCCACAGTTTCGCGTCGTCCGGGCTCGGTTTCATCAGCAGCCTTTGCAGGCTTTGTTTCAAGAGCCCTTCATTCCTGGCTTCAAACATTGCGCGCGCCTGGGGCTGCTGGGGATTCTTGGTGCCGGTCGTCGACCTGTTGAGCTTCGCCGCTAGTGTTTTAGCAAGTGCGGGCCCGTCCTGCCTGGAAATAGCTGCTGAAAAATCAGCCTCAAAAGTTGTCATGTTTTTTATTTCAAATGTTTCTTTTTTCCCTTTTGGATTGTCCAAGCCTCGGTGAATATTGTCCTCGCCCTTCACCAAGAAGCTTTTTCGAACGTTAGTTTGAGTCCTCTATTGTCTTGTCGACCTTTTGTTGATACAAAAATAATCGAGCATACATGTATTGTTCGGAGAAATTATGCACCCTAGCCCTATCCTCATGCTGGCTCATCTCATCTTCAAGTAATCCATCACAAAAGTGCCCAGGAAGCACTGCTCAACCTTTTTTAGAAATACAAGTTTTTGGCTGCTAAATGTCTAATCAATATAAAAGCCATAGCTTATATATAACAAAAATAATAATAGTGAATTCTGAAAATAAAATAAAATCAAAGCGTCATTTGTTGAGAAAACTCTTTCTCTGCACCCGTTCTTACGGGTACTCTCATTTAGTTACCGTAGGTATCTTGAATGCAAATACTGGATTTCACCACAAATATTTTCTAGTTCTAGGAGACCAAACTCATGAATTACGAAGCTTGAGTCATTTCTTTGAACTTAGCCAAATGAATGCTTTTAGAAAGGCGCTGGTCAATTCTTGATAGCAGCATTTCTGTTTTAGGTACTGCCAATGCTAGGTGAGGACTAGCATTTCAAGACGCGCTCTCAGAAGAGAAATCTGGCACATCTCAAGTTTTTGTAGTCTCGATCCTAGTGCAATATCTTCAGCAGAAACAAAAAAAAGTTGGTGTAAATTGAAGTTATGTTATCAAATTTCAAGTTATATACGCCCGATTTTAATAATCCAGTGAAGAGCTCACCAGTGAAGAGCTCAACTTCCACACACATAGAAAGCGCTGGTTGCCCAGTTTGGTTGACGGAGGAGGATGCTCGTCCACTGGTATTGTGAAAGCTAGGAGTGGTGCTGCATTACTCTCTTCAAAAATCCTTAGTTTCCCTGATTTCGATAATTATTATTATTTGTTATATGTCAACTGCGGTTTACGTACTCTATAGACGTTAGCAGCCAGCCAGGATACCCGGGGGACCCGAGTCCATTAGCGGTGGTGCTGATTGTCTAAATGGCCTAGACTGTCTAGACGACATTTCCCCTGGAACAGGTTCATCAAAGGATCGCTCTGGGATCGGTGGGCGTTTGGTCACGTAGT
>JAJMAG010000354.1:0-16116 GCA_030564905.1 Geotrichum fermentans
TGTAATGTCTCAGTATGACAAAATAGATTAAACTAGGCTAGGTTAGATAGGTTATGGAAGGTTAAGCTAGATAGAGCTAGGCTTACCGATATGTTTGGCAGTTGGGCTAATCATGAGAGAACAGGAGGCGGAGGGCCTCAGGGAGCGAGGCCCTACAGAACCAGGAGGTCCTGAGAGGATGGATATTTATACACGCCTAGGGCCGGGTAAGGCCCTTCAGGAGGGTAATCTCAGGAATGGAGGGTACAGGGTTCAAGGAGTGAACCTGGTACGCTACACATAGCAAGTAGAATGTTGATAATGATAGAAACAAAGAAGAAGAAAAGTACTAAAACTGATAAAGAAAAGACTAGGGAGACTTCGTGCTGGCATGACATGATCACTTGCGTCTCGACCTTCCTGTCTTATTCAGTCAGGCGTTTGATCAGTCAGCTAAGCTCTCCAAGGGACGGGAGCTCGTTATTGGTGCTTCCTATGATTAATCTTTGGAAAGTTCCCCGGCGCGGTTTTAATTGGGTTGATATGCTAAATACAAATCCCTAAACACTGCAAATCTCGCCAGAGATACGTTCGAACATGCAAGGGCAAAGCAAGGCCATTAATTGCCCATAAGAGTTTTTAGTAATCCCAAATCAGACCAGATTTTTCATCAATTTGCTTATTCAACTTTATTTGAATTCGAGATCTCGAGCTGATTTGCGCACATGTTTCTTTTCCCAGGTACCCAACAGCCCAGAATTCTACAGAACAACTCATGGAAGCTTGGCGTTTTCGCCTTCACTACCATTTTTAGCAAATCTCGACTATGTATATGTTGTTCCCAGGATATCGAACAGTAAGCAAAGTGCAAGCGCCCTTTGTACCGTTAACTCCACACTATCGTGTTAATCGTGCTCACGGCGCGCGCTTCAAGACCGGCCCGACTGCTGAGGAAACATATTTTTTGGGAAGGGGTTTGAAGTCGTATATGCGGGCCTATGCTGGACGGACCCACCTGCTGGGCCGCCTCTTGAATCAGCACTCGAAACTTCCAATTGATCCACGCTTTCTGCGCCTTTCTTTTATGACTTTTTAAGAAACCTGGAATTGGTCATTTTGAGGGTCGATTTGAGCCCAGAGAAAGTTTGCAAGTATAAAGTCCTCGGTAAAATTCCGGGGTTGGAAAGGTAAAGGGTGGGCTGTAGGGCCAGCCTGAGCGACGTCAGGAACAAACTTTTTTGGTTTTTGTGGGATACGAAATTATGTATGCATGCATGGCAAGTAAGCGTGCATATAGTAGTTCAAAATGGAATGTTCCAATATTAATTATATGTAATGTTAAAACAAGGGAAAAAGCACTATAGTGAAAAATGCACATGCATATACTATGTGTTTTAGAAAAAGCAATTTAATTAACTTCTTCATTGGGTAATGCAGGTTTCCGTTTAGATCGCAGAATAAAATGACAACATACATATGTATGCGCTGTGTGCATGTAACTAGAAATGTGCATATACTAAATGCGTACATGTATACAGCTTTGTGTACATGTATGTCACCTCTTTTGCTCTCAAGTGCTCTCAGCCATGCATGACAAATCAGCAACTGCATGTGTGGTGAGCAGCTGCGCCCTGCACAACGTTACGGCAGAGAACATTTGAAGAAAATTTTGCTGGTCACAAGAACTTACGCTGGAAGTACTATACATGCATACATGTAGTGAACTTTTCAAGCTTGGAATGAAAAAATGCAGCATGGAAAAAATTCAACGAAATCACGAGCCTGATATACATGTACTGCCCCTTCTATACTATTTCATATATACCTGTACGTAGTTAATATGATTGCAGTTAATATGATTATACTACTATTGGTGTGTGCATACTTCACAAAATTTATAAATTTCCGTCAAGGTGAATTCGTAGATCGATATCATGATGTTTGCATTCGCGCAGCCTGCCAGCAGGGTCAACCAACAAGGGCACCGATCTGGAGCTTTCTAACATCAGTAGACTGTACATTTATTATAAAAGAAAAAGGAATTATCTTATTGATATTCTCAACTTTTATTTTTATTATTATTTTTGTTATGTATCAACTGCATATGATTCTTATATATATGTACTCCTTAGACGTTGGCAGCCAGCTAAGATCATCGGGAGACCGGAGTTCGCTAGTGGTGCTGAAATGTCCTAGATGGTCATTTTTAATCAGACGTTTTAGAGGGCAGCTAAAATATCCAAGGAATGGAGTTCGAAAGTGGTGGTGCTAATGGCCTAATGATGGGTTCGAGTTGGGTTTCCAAAAGACTCTTCTTCTGAAACCCGTGGCACTGCTGTGCCGTAGTGATTCCAAGCTAGCTATCGATCTATTGCACAAGCCGACCGCTAGCGCTAGCGCTAGCGCTGTCTCGTATCAATGCAAGGCGGCTGAGACTTCCTCCGACGATGTACGAGTGCGCTGTAGTTTTCCAGGACCTCGAGATCTTCAAATTGCGAAAACACTTAAGGCCTAGAACTTGATTCCGGGTACATACATGTACAGCACATAGGTATATGCTGTATACGCTGTACTTCCCCAATTTCTCCGTCTCCCTCACTTTGAGGACTGTCAGAAAGTCATTTCTGTAATTTGTGACGCGCTCCTACGCGTCTAACATCAATATCATAGTGTTTCTCGACGAACTCCTAGTTAACAGTAAAGACAGTGCATAAGGCACCATTGCCATGTGCTTCAATCACCGCCACCTCAAGAGATGCTCCCCGCCCCTGAGCGATCTCCATCGCTTTGACCCTTATAGTCATTATTAGTGAGCCTTTCCTCAAAGCAGTGTCTGAAACAGCTGATAGATAGGGTGCTGTCATCGGCGGAATCGCCAATAGGTCCGATATGTCAACAGGGAGCTCCTGGTATCCATTTTTGGATAACTTGAACTTGAACCCCGGACCTATGGATCGTTTTGAAAAAATTTGAAGGGTCGTTTTCCTTCTCGAAAAAGTTTAGTTTAGGAAATGATATGTTGAACTTTTGGAATTAACGGTATCCAAGAAGGATCCTTTGAAAAAAGGAAAAACGTCGTCTAGATCATCTAGGCCATTTATCACCACTAACGAACTCTGTCTCCCAGGATCTTAGCTGGCTGCTAATGTCTAAGGAGTATTTTAAGAACAGTAGTTGAAATAAAACAAGAATAATGATAAAATTAATATAATAACAGTTGAAATTCGGAGATAATCATCATTTGCATAATATACTGTGTATATAGCTTTGAACACATGTGCAAGCTTAGAATGATAATAACCTTCTATACTAAAAGAAGTACTACTAGTATGTAGCGCAATCAAGAATGAGTGAAAATATCAATAACAAAACAAAAGAATGAAGGTATCAATGTAGACTGAGCTTCGGACGTAAAAAGTGAATAATACTGTTGAAGATCAAGCACACTTTTCGTTAAAACAATCAGTCAACACTCTACCAGGCGCATGAACAATGGGCTCGGACAATAGACCCTCTTTTCCAGGCCCGAGATCATACAATTGACAGAACTATGGGCACAGGATTTCAAGTGGCTCAGTGAGATCACATTTTATCTAGCAGCTGAGTTTTCAAGTTTGCTATCCATAGCTTTTTTTTTTCATTTCTGACCTGTGCGTGCCCTGTGTCAGAACTTGAAGTTCACTCAGCAGCCGCGGGGATATCACTGTGCACGTATCAATAGTGTACCCACTGTTCTCTGCATGCACGATTTGGCAGCCATCTGCACAAGTCCCAATTTGTTCTTTTTTTTTCCGGCTTGAGCATAGAAAAAATTTTCAACTTTTTATATCGTGGATGACCCTGTAATCACAAAAGTTAACACTCAAACTAAACAAAAAAAGTTAACTTGAACTGCCATATGTGGAGAGCTAGCTCTCTTCATACATGCATACATCATGTAGTGGAAGGCCCGATCGCTTAAGCCAACCATAACGGATTGTACTAGTATGCATGTATGGAATCATGACACTTATTGATGCATTCAATATATATTGGAACACAATACTACATACGTGCATGCACTGTCACAGCCGGTCGATGTTCAAGTTGATAATATTCAAAGTTACATGTATTCTCCAGCTAACTCGGGCAGATATCGCGCAAGCTGGCAAAGGTTTACAAAAAGCTTCTTTAATCTCCGATGATCATGGCACCGTTCCCCAACATTCGAAGTTTCACATGTTACAGACAGAAAAACATAAAATCATAATATTCCATTGCTCAATGTCATGTGAATGCAAAATGTTTATTATTATTATTTGTTATATGTCAACTGCGGTTTACGTACTCTATAGACGTTAGCAGCCAGCCAGGATACCCGGGGGACCCGAGTCCATTAGCGGTGGTGCTGATTGTCTAAATGGCCTAGACTGTCTAGACGACATTTCCCCTGGAACCGGTTCATCAAAGGATCGCTCTGGGATCGGTGGGCGTTTGGTGACGTAGTGGTTCCGTGCGAGAATCTCTTTCAAAGTTTTCAAATAAGCTAGCACCAATTGGTCAGAAAGCTAGCACTCTCTTTACTCGGCCGGACCATTGTTGTCCTTCACTTGAAATTAGTTACTGCAGGGCGTAGAGGTCAGGCTGTCAGGAACTCCTGGATATATGTATAATATAGAATATATCAATACATACATAGTTGGTTTATATTTTATTATTATTATTATTTGTTATATGTCAACTGCGGTTTACGTACTCTATAGACGTTAGCAGCCAGCCAGGATACCCGGGGGACCCGAGTCCATTAGCGGTGGTGCTGATTGTCTAAATAAGCCAATCTAATACCTGCAGTTGCCAAAAAGCCTCGAAACCAAGCAAACTTCCAAATGGGTTCACAATGTAAATGACCCGGTAGTCCTCTAAAACTCCAGAGCAATATTCTTGACTATTCTTGTCTTTGTTATAAATTTATTATTGTTATTTGTTATAAAACAACTAATATTTCATAGTCTACCAGACTTTTTAGCAGCCTGTTATAGGATCCCTAAGGTAGTTGATCAGTTCGTTACAGATGGTGCTGATGGTCGGGTTGGTTTAGATGACATTTCTCCTTACATTGGGCTTACAAACAAGGCAATTTCTAACCTCGTCGCACTTTAGCTAGTGACGTATTGGTTCCAAGCTTCTTCTTGCTCAAGCCGAGCAGCCAGTCTCTTCTTAAGGAGAAATTGCTGAGAATTTCGCAGATGGCAGGCGAGTGCCTTGACGTAGTCTATGGACCTTTTTGTAACAAGACCTTCGAGCGAAAGCAGCAAGTAGTACAAACTTACCTCCAAGAGCGCTGTATGTACTTTATCAATTTCTCCGGCTCCCTTGTTTCAAGAATTTTCAGAGAGCCGTCTCTGCTGTGACGCCGTACTACATGTCTATCACCAAAGTCTATTCACGGACGGAGTGACAGCTGTTCAAGTTCATTCTATTACATTTTATTTCTTTTTTGAATGTTCAATATTACGAAACTTAGAATATATCAAGACCCACTGGCCAGCGTGGAACTGCAGCTGGCTGATCAGCACTCAATGGTAGTCGAAAAACATTTCTTAGCTGCCTTTAAACATTTACTTCAAATGTACTAGTATGTAGTTTAAAGGTCTGTTTTTTCCTTTCTTTTCGGCTTTCAACCTGCTTCGTGCGTTTTTAATAACAGCTTTAGTACCCCCAAGTACACTCAATTTTAGTTAATTTCGTGTGATTTACTCTCCCCTACCTGCACGTGTCCCATGTATATACATGTATGTATTTGTTGGTAAAACTATATCGAGATGCTATACATTTTAACTTTTTCAGCTGCAGATCACTGTCAAACTTTTCAATAGCAATTAGTACTACACGGGCGTGGATTTGGAGACCTTACAAGCATAGAAAGGGATAAATAAACTACCGAGACTTTAGGTTTTCGTCCTAAGCTTTCAAAGTCGCCGTCTACTTCTCAACGGACCCAATTTCCTTGGCCATCTCCTTTTAACGATACCTGTCGGCTTTGATGGTAGCAAAAACTAACTCGGCTTTATAAGCTCAACTCCTGAAAAAAAAAGCATCAAAACAAGCATTTGAACAAATATTGGCCAATACAATAGATAGAATCCGGATAATAAAACCTTAGTTGGCTTGTAGAGCCGAATTACTTGGCGGGCCGTAGTGGTGACGGAACTTAAAATTTACAGAGTCTTTACCCGCTAATGACCGAAATAGCAGAGGCAGCATATACGTGTAGGTCCTTTGCTCGAGGGGCAGTGTCATACATACAACTTGCAGTTTTGAAAACAAATATCAAAGTAATCAAGAAATATAACAGCGAAACTTTATCATATGCAATACTGATTATTTGAAGGAATTTTGTTTTGAAGCAGAACAAAAAACTTTTCATCAAAGCGATTTGAAAGCCCGTTGTCTTTCTTTTAGAAAGTAACTCATAAACCGCAGTTGACATATAACAAATAATAATAATAATAATAAAAAAGAACAAGACACATCCCAAGGTTTTCACGCAGATGGACATCCGTTGCCTGGATCAATCAAGCAACTTACCCATATTGTTCCGACCCCGATTCCAAAAATCTTTTGGATGTGATATAATATTATTATTATTATTATTATTATTATTATTATTATTTGTTTTATATAACAAATAATAATAATAATAAATTTTATGTCAAATGCGGTTTATGTACTCCTTAGACGTTAGCAGCCAGCCAAGATACCCGGGGGGCCGAGTCCATTGGTGGTGGTGTTTAAACGGCCTAGACGGTCTAGACGACATTTCTCCTCGAACCGGTTCATCGAAGGATCCCTCTAGGATCGGTGGGTCAAGTGACGTAGTGGTTCCAAGCTCTCTCCCGCACGAGCCGGGCTGACAGCCTCCTCTCTACGAAGGAACGCTGCGACTCTCGCAGGCTGCGGATGAGCACCTTATAAGTCCCCATGGAACGTTTGATCATAAGGCCTCCCAACGAAAACACCAATGGTAAGAACTTGTCCCCTATAACAGTATTCAAATTAAACAAGGTATCCTGGCTGGCTGCTAACGTCTATAAAGTACATAAACCGCAGTTGACATATAACAAATATCAATAATAATAGCAGCATAGAAGTTCTCGCAAGCCAAAAAAAAAATAACTTTATGAAGCATTATTATTTCACGTGTATTTGCAACGTTCAAACTTTCTTCTGGAAATTAATAAAGGTAGAGAATTATCGGCCCACTTCAAAATGGAAGTAATTCCAAAAAATAAAGCCTAACTTTTTATTTTGGCACTAGGTAGCTGTGCTGAAGGCGCCCCTCTCAGTCCCCACGAAATCCCCGCGAAATCCCACAATGAATGTGTATGTTGCTAGAGATTCTAGTCGAAGTTCCATTTTTCAAAAATATGAACATTTCTGCTTTCTGAGTATGTAATTGATGAAAGGGAGCCTTTGAAGACCCAATCCGACTGGGAAATGTTGTCTAGACCAATTATATCATCAGAGCTACTACCGAATTTTACAACCGCGGAGATCGTAGCTGGCTGCTAAAATATCAGAGTATAAAATTATAGTTAATACATGTATATAACAAGGACAAGTTATCAATATTAATAAAGAAATGCCTCCATTGAGCCATGTCCAATAGCTTGATCAAAGAGGAGGAAAGTTTGCTTTGGATTCGGTAGAACTGCAGATCCGCTGAGCACATACCCGGTTATAAAATTTTCAGTAGTACTTTTCCCGTCAATCTAACTTCAAAGTTTGTCCATTAACATGGAATGCACATTATACCTCCGCTGTGCATCGTTTATTGTGTAGCTAATTATGCTCCTGCCCAGCAAGCACTAAACTGCAGATACTTTAGGAATCTGTTTTTTCGGGTTTAGGTAAAGAAGCAAGATTTCCCTAGAGCCGCTTCCAGATAATTTACATGCAGTTACCAAGGCTCGGGTTTGGAGTACGAAATATCAATCTCTATTAATATAGAATCATCTACACATGTGTTAATATTCTGTTATATACATGTACGTTTCGAATTGACGTTAGCAGCCAGCTAAAGTCCCCGGAAGACCGGAGTTCCTTAAGTGCGATTTATAAATGGTCTAGATGGCCTAGAAGACTGCAATTAACTTCATGAAACTTTGTTTAAACTAAACTTTTAGTCCATCAACTTTGGACGGCCACAGCTAGCATTTGATTCCTTCCCCGTTCTGGGGCATTTTTCACTTAAGTTCCGCGGGTTTCAAAGGGCCTTCCAGCTTATGGCCCTCTAAAAAACTCAATTCAAGGGGAAGTGCCCTCTATACCAATAAGACGATCTGCGCCACAAAAACTCCAAGGGGTTGGGTCATCTCTGACTGCTAAGCCATCTTTACTACACCATCGAACTCATGTCTCACTTACTCTGCACAGTACATGCACACAACGTTTACCGTGGTCACATTCGCCACGAATAATTAATCAATTCTCCGTCTGCACTCTACTCAATGTGAAACAATTTAGTACAAAATGGGCGTCCTTCCACTCGTGCTACTATGTACTAGTAAGGAATCTCAATATTCTGGCCTAGAGTTCTTTTGGGACATAAAAGACGCCATAAGGAAAGGCTTTGGCCAACGCCAGCAATATAACTCGCAGCTTTGTCTTGTCGTATACTTAATTGCTGCTCCACCAAACCTGCAGTGTTCTGTAGCGCTTCGAAATTTCTAGTCCCATACTGACTGAGCTGTATTTAGAACAGTGAGGCGTCGAATCTTGTTGGCTCTCGCCTCTTATCATTCTTGTCATATACCAACTATGTTTTTAGTTTTCAGACGTTCAGCAGCGAGCTGAGACCAATATCCAGGGGCCCAGATTGAAGCGTTTGTAGTGCTGATCTCTGATGGCCTGGACGAAGAATATTCCAAGCTATAGCATTTAATCTCAAGGAAAAATGGAAACAAGTTTATAACCGCTATCACAGACAAACGAGCAGCCCTGAATTTTTGAAAGTTAAAAACAGCTCTTCTACAACCCGTGGCATATTTCATTAAATTAATAGCGTTCACTCATTATGATTACATTTCATACCACACTACGAGAAATAAGTAAATAAAGACTTGCTCAAATTTTTCAAGTCCAACGATAAATATACCTTCATCTCTCTAATCGCTCCAGCCAGTTCCGGTCGTAACAGATCTCCGCTTTTTAGAATCATTTCCAAAATCGTCAAAACATAGCATCCGTACTAGCCCATCTTCACTTCCACTCGCCAATTTCGTGTCACTAAGCCCTACACAGCATACTGGGGCACAGTGGCCAGAAAAGGTATGCCAGTTACGACCGCTTTGCAAATCCCATACTTTGACGAGCTTGTCATGGGAACCTGAAACCACACGAAATGTATCAGCATCCACAGACCAAATACCTTCGATATGGCCAAAAAGTGTTCGCACACACCGTCCCGATTTCACGTTCCAAATTTTAATAGTGCTGTCGAGTGAAGCACTAAGGAGATGCGTGGGACGTTTTGGTCTCTCCGGGTCAACAGAAACTGAGTTTTCAAATGCCTGTCGTACTGCGCGCAGAGTTTCGCTAGCTTCGCTGGCCCTGCGTTGGCCAATACTGCTATCAAACATATTTCGATCATCTTCTTCAACAACCGGCGAACGGGGTTCCACCTCAGTGTCACTTACAGCAGTATCTTCATCTTCATGATTAGACGAAGTATCATCTGCTTCAAGGGAGTCAATGAATAACGGCAAAATAGATGTAATTTGAGCAACATGAGCATCTTGACTCCCAGGTGCACTAAAAACTTTGACACACTGTTTCGTTTCTAAGTCCCACATTCGAATGGTAGCATCCTCGCTGCTACTGAAAAGCGTGTTGGATGCAGCTTGGATTTTAACAGAGTATACCCATTCGCTGTGTCCTCTCAAGAAAAAGCAGGACTTGGTCTGGAAATTCCATACTTTGATATTGGTATCTTTTGATCCACTTGCAATCAGTTTGTCATCAAAGTCAATACAAAGGACTTCATCATCATGCCCTCGAAATGTACAGACACATTCACCTGTCTTGTAATTCCAGACTCTTACCGTTCGATCCGACGATCCGGAGATTAGCTTAGAGTTATCAAACTTCAGCGCATTCACAGCCCGTAAATGTCCTGTTAGCGAACGCAGCAGTAATCCTGTTTCAATATCCCAAACAACAATCGCGCCACTATCTGTTCCAGTTATGAGATACTGTTCGCAGAATTGTAACGTAAGGACAGCAATATTTCCCTGGTGCTTGAACTCAAGACTGCGATATCTTCCATTACGCCAGTTTGCTTCGATATAGTATCTTTCCGCGTATACCTCCTTCCATGGTCGGGTTTTCCTTCTTTTGATGGTTATTGTTTCTCCTTGTAGGCCGCGTTTTCGCGATGCGCTACATTCTGATGCATCTTGGGTAGCAGACACTTGTTGTGCTTCAATTGCCCGCCGACGTTCGCGTAGACGTTTTTTCTCCAGTAATGGTAACCCCCATCCACACTTCGTACACTTCTTATCAATGTGTTGTTCACATAGTCGATGCCATACAATATCGTCGTCAGCCATCTGTTTCCAGGCACGGCATACCTGAGTCGCACGACAAAGAGACTTCGAATCAAGATAAGTAAGAATCTTGAAGCTGATCTCAGCCGGCAGAGCTGAAATGAAATCAATTCGTATCACGTTCCTAAGCATGGTTGAAACCTGAGAAAGTTGAGGAAAGCAGCACTGAGCAAGTATTCCCTGCAGTATGAGGTTACGCTGGAACGCTGGAGCCGCGCTAAATGTTCGCCATACATGAGATATTGCTTCTCTATCTGCTTTATCCAGTTGATCTAAAGACTGCTGAATTTCTATCATCTGAGCAGCGTCGGCTTGTCGATTGCAGGAAACATCGGGATGGTGACGATAACAGTAGTTTTGAGTACGGTTCGGTGGCATGAATTTAGGCATAAAAGGATTTTCAGGTAAAGATATTCGTGGTGGAGTATGTCGTGAAGACTCAGATTGTGAATTACGCAGCGTCGTTACCACATTATCTGTGGAATCGTGTGATGGTTGAAAAGATGCAACAGGCGTGTCAGAATTTACATTTGAACGTCGTTGAGACATGGTTAAGTATATGAAATTAGATGTCGATTGAGAAGGAACGATTTAACGTCGGTCACACGATGTAGTAGAAATGTGTAACCAGCAAAATTCGGTAGTAGTAATGCACAATAGAAAACACTTTATGAACGTAAGCTTTGAGGAAAACCCTTGTTGTTAGTTACTGCTTTTGAGAGCTAAGAGGGAGCTTTAGAGTCGTGGAGAGGCCTATGTCTTTTGTAAAATGATCAGAAAGAGTGAAGCTCTGGCTCAAGGGCCTGGAAAACTAGTTACAACCTTGTGAGTCCCAAGGGCTAGGGTAAATGAGAAGGATGAATCAGCTGTCAATTCTTTTTTGACCGATGTCCCAATCCCTCTTACAGATCACTAGTCAATGCCTAGCGACGGAATGCCTGAGGAGAATTCCGAAGTCTCATCTGTTCATTCAGATGTGGAGGGTTATACGTATGGTTACTGTGACAGTGAGCCTGGGCATCGTCAATTTAAGTCTTTCATCCATCTCAAACGCAAAAAGGCCGAAATTCCCAAGACAACATACTCACCAGAGGTCATTGAGAGGCAGTTCAAGCAGATCAGTGAATTATGCCCACTTGCATTTCCGCCTGCCTATGAAGTCAATTCTAACCCCCCAACTTTTGGTGTGATGTACGACTATATATCGTATGCAGAAGACTGGATGGAACGACTTCATAGCTGTTTGCAAGATTCTAGTTCTAGCAACTGGCTGCAATCGACATGTATTGCAGTGAATAGTGCAGAGTATCATGCTCTAAGACAGCAAATCCGTCTATTCAAACACCAAATGACTTTTGTGTTAAATCAACTGGATGCCGTGCATAAAAAATCAGAAACCTATTCTGTGTTGCTCCACAATGAACAGGAGTTCAATAAAAAGCTAGCGAAGTCTACAGAGCACCTTGGTAAAGAGCTGAATAAAACGAGCGAGGAACTGGACCAACAAATACTTTCCTACAGTGCAAGCAACGAGAAACAGAGCCGAATGAAAAGTGTGATTTCTGAGATGATGGAGGAAAACTTAAACTTGAAAAATAAGAACACTACCATACTGGAAGAGTCTGTAATGCTGAAACGTAATATTGAGCGACTGGAAGGTACAAATGCAGCACTAGAGCTTGAAAGAATTGCCTTACAGGAGAAAATAGGGGAACAGGGAAAAATATTGGCTGCACTAAAAATTGACGCCGAAAGACTTCGTGCTCCTCCCGCTATCTATTCGGTACCATTACCAAGGAAACTCCATGGAGATGACCATCAGCGTTCAAATTCTTCTCTTAGGTCTCCAGTTAATGAGCATTCCGAAAGCGCCCAAAATGATACCAATAATGCAAGCGCTTCTGAAGTGGCATGTGCAGAACACGAAGCAGCAATCTGTAACGCTGAGCGCAAGCTCAAAAATTCTGAAGTTACAATCCCTATCGATGAAATTCAGCATGCAGTATCATTGAATAAAGGCATGGCTCGTCAATATCGTTCTGAAACTGTTTGCAATGGCCTAAAAGCAAAATCAGCAGAGTTAGAAGGGATTGGCGTTCCCGTTAACAAAAGCATGTCCGGAGGTGATGGAAATTTGAAGGTCTATACATCGGCTCATCAATCAAAAACGAAAACAAAACTTGGAACTGACCCGCACCTGTCTCAGGAGGTGTCCAGAACAGTTGAACAAGTAGACGGTAGTCTATACCAAGTACTGCTGGATTCTGAATTGTGGGAAGAAGTAGGGAGATTGAAAGAATGTGAGAAAATCTTCAAGATAGCTCTGACAAATCTCGAATTGCTTCGAAAAAAATGTCAAGATAACTTAGGGAAATCTTCAAGCGATAATGAAATTAACAGTATAGAGACTGAAAGAGCTGAAAACGTTGATACCCGCGCAAGATTACAAGCAGCTACCGGAAAGGAAACAAAAAATTCGCAACTTGAGAGTGAAGTATGTCAGCTACGCGACATCAATGCGAAACTTGTTGAAAGGTTAGCAGGATTGGAAATTGGTGAACAGTGGAGACCTGCCACGAATGAAATACCTTCTCGACAACAATGACTTGACGATTAATATCTTTTCGTGATACCCTAATCATTTTGTGCATGACATTATGTGAATGAAAAGCTTTCGATACCAAATGATGTGAAACTCATGCCCTTATTTTAAGTTGGTACCATCAGAGAAATATTCTGGCTACCTTGTTTGGTACAACTGCTAACTGTATCTACTGAAGACGAAATTAGCGTCCAATAAATCTTCATATCGAATCTTGAGAACTACCACTTTGAATACCCTGTTGGTTGACAGAATTCCGCTTATTGAAGAAGAAACGCGATAAGTTTGTAACTGATGTATAGGAGGTTTGCCAAAAATTCACCTGTTTACCTCTTTACAAAGTAGAACAGCGTAGTTAAGTCAAAACTAAATTCCGGTAAAAGCGTAACTCTTGTGAATAGATAAAACGAAAATTGTTAAGAGATCTAGGTTGCAAGTAATGAAGACGTGAAAAAATCAAAGAACAGCGCTTTCATTTCAAATTCGCGCCATGGGGTTAGCACCAGGGAGTTCAGGATCGACGAAGAGAAATACGGCTTTTGTGCCTGAGATATTCCTCTGTCTCTTTGGAGTGCTTTTTATCAAGCTGAAATTGGTTCTATCCTTCTCCGTGTACTCTGAAGCTTCCGCAACACTTAAAACAACACTACATTTGAGGTAGAGTATTTCTATTATAATCATTCTTGTTATACATGTATATCAACTATGTATGATTTTCATATTCGTTAGCAGTCAACTGAGATTTTCGGGGGAGGGGGAAGGGGGGCCGGAGTTCGTTACTGGCACAGATGGTCTACGTGGTAGAGACGACAATTCCCCTTGAATCGGCTCTTCAAAGTACAGCATGTAATCCATGCTTATTGTATTACATTTTTAGGAAGACATTTATTAACATTGATTCATATGTGTACATTTATTGATCTATATTGGTTGGCCTCAAACACAAGTATTTTATGGCGCGCATTGATTTTCTAACTTTTCAGAATATTGAGCCTTCCTCACGCAATATATGGAGATTACCAAGTGCCTCACACTGTTTAAAATGATAGATATAATAATAATAGACATATAGTAAGAATAGTAATGAATAATACAGGTATTATGATACGTTGGTGCAGTCCATTTTTCCCTCGATCAACATCAATTAATGTTCCTGACAGACTGTTGTTCATCAGCAAATGCTCGAAAAACACGTAAAATCTGTCAACTCCAAAACTGGACAATACTGAACAATACTGAACAATACTGACCAGTGCTAAGCAATACTGCACTTCAAAATTCAATTTTACTTGGGGTTCGAGGAGCGGATTGACTAGTACACGAGACTTTGGCCTACTGGGGCTGGCCCGTAGAGTATTATTTCATGCAATGTACTTGACTGCTTGAACCTATGGGCTGTTTCAGCTGCACTTTGGTATTTCAAAATGTGAGCATCAATTACGTACGACAATTCCTTTACCTGGCATATTTGAGGCCCCTAGTCGCAAATCTTTCTGAAGTACATACTAATTAATAAAAATTCATCTGCTTGGCTAATTGAGCTCGACTGTAAATGAAAATATATCTCCTAGGAAAAAAATTCCATGAATGGGAACTTGTGCACATGTAGTTTTTGTTGTTTGAATAAATCTCAATCGAGAATAGCGTTCTCTTCCATTGGTAGCACTTGAGGTTGGAGAGAGCGTGCAGTTTCCCCTAGTTTTTTTCCCACACACACACACACGCATGTGCAAGTCCCGTTTTCATCTACTAGCTTCCGCCTGCGGTACTGTCCTCTATTGATATTTGGGTCAAGCACTAATATTGAAGCTTGCCATTGCGTTATGCCCGCATGCACATCGTGTTTTAGGGGTACCGGGCTCCGCTCCGGCGGGTACTCAAGTGCACCATCACATGGACACGGCAGAGGTAATCATGATAGTGTACGCCAGTGTCAGGCCTGCTTTCTGAGATGCAACTTTCGGGTGCATGCTTTGTGCTACAGAACGCAATTTTCCTATGGTACATACAGAGTGCTATCTTTACTAGTTGAGAACATGACTCCACCTATGTATTGAGCAATACTCACATTTAGACCGGAGTTGTCACCCAAATTTAGCTTGTCAATATTACCCAGAACGCTTGTTCCCTAATGCCATGTAAGCATTGATGGCTAAATCCTAAGTTCCGGAGTAAATGCAACTAGTATTTGCAGGGACGTTATTGAAAATCCGTTTAGACAATCAGCACCACCACCCATGGACTCGGACCCCCCGGGTATCTTGGCGGGCTGCTAACGTCTAAGGAGTACATAAACCGCAGTTGGCATATAACAAATAATAATAATAATAATAAAATTTGAAGAACATATAGTGCAGGTCACTGCAGGCCATTGGTGCTAGCGCCCCTATTTATTCCAGTAAACGTTGGGCCGGGCGGAATTGTCTAGCACTATTTACTTTATCCTTGCGTTCTTTTGTCAATGAAGAATACATGTAGGACCTTCCTTTCAACATCTTTTCAACAACATTGAATGCTATAGAAAATCCTACTACATGTTGAACGATGGAAAACTGATATCATGTCCATGCCATGGAATCAAGAAATTATATAGTTCTATGGCGTAACTTACTGCACCCATGCAAAATACCATGCAAAATATGCAATTTACAAAAGAAGCATTCATACTAGGTGTAGCGTACCAGGTTCACTCCTTGAACCCTGTACCCTCCATTCCTGAGATTACCCTCCTGAAGGGCCTTACCCGGCCCTAGGCGTGTATAAATATCCATCCTCTCAGGACCTCCTGGTTCTGTAGGGCCTCGCTCCCTGAGGCCCTCCGCCTCCTGTTCTCTCATGATTAGCCCAACTGCCAAACATATCGGTAAGCCTAGCTCTATCTAGCTTAACCTTCCATAACCTATCTAACCTAGCCTAGTTTAATCTATTTTGTCATACTGAGACATTACA
>JAJMAG010000355.1:0-15933 GCA_030564905.1 Geotrichum fermentans
GTTTTGATTATAAAATCAATCCGATATTACAAATATCACCGTGACCTAGAATCTTTTTCTTGGACTTTTGCTTTCGATTTTGTGTTGTATTTGTCTGCTCTGACTGCTAATTCGGCGATTCAACTCAGGCTGTTGATTCGACAGAAGCCGGTAAGTGTCACAAGAAAAACGCACTGTGTATACTAGCCTTGAATCTTGAGAGAATAGCGACAGACTCACTGCGTGTGATTAGCTTTACGGTTAGCTTGAAAGTGTTGCAGGAACTAGATAGCTATAGAATGCAATTAATGGTGATGATGTTTATTGTCCCGTTCATATGATGCTACTAAAGGTTGAATAACTAGATATTCTAGCTCAGAATCATGGCTGTCTCAAGTGCTGCGATGGTATTGGTTCATTCCCTGCTGCTCTGAAATCAGCGCAATACTCTCTGTAGTAACGGTACTTACTATAAACTTGAATATTGAATAGTAAAAAGCTCAAAAGTGCTGCAAAAGAGACAAGAGTAGATGAATTAAAGTAGAGCAGAGTACATAATTAAGAGAATAGACGAAGGGTAAGGCCATCGGACAAGGAAATGAGGGGGGAGGCCTGAAGCAACCAGATTGGCCTTCAAAAAAACGCGTTTGTAACTACTTCCTCCAACATGAAGAGCTCGAGTTTACATCCAGATATTTTTGAGGTATTATCAGTCTAGCCATAACGATTCGGTATTTTTTTTCTTCTTGGTTTATTTACTTTGAGTAGTCAGACAGTCATGATTATGTCCGAAATTCTCAGTTACAGTAGCAACAATGAACACGATACAAACAAATAACAATGTAAAGAAAAAGCTGCAAATGACTCAAGTTCAGCACTCAATTAATGTCTTCAAGCGTATCATCCTATGTATGGTCTTCAGAAATCGTCACATTTCGCTCCAGGAGTCATTTTCAGATCCTTGCAGGCTAGAGAGAGAGCATTGGCTTTTTTTCTTAGATTGTGTAATCTCACTTCTGTCGGTGGGTATCATTGCTAGGCTTAGCTCTACAAGATCGTGGGTTCCTTGAATGCCTCATCTGCTGCCAAGGCTGAAGTTTCCACCTATGTGAGTGAGTGAGTGAGTGAGTGAGTGGGTTAGTTCTTCAATAGATCTTATAGCCTATGGATCTAAGAGTTTCAAACACACAGGATCTGTTTTTGTTTTTTTCTCCTCAGCTTCTCATCCTCTTGGAAATTCATAAATCTAGACGGCATTACCTTCATTGCCAGTCCCTAAAAATGCAGAACGGTTTACCATCCGCTGTTTCTGAGATTTTGCACTATCTTCAAAGCTAACTAGAGCTCTGTAACTCTAGGCCAAATACTACATGCATCGTGCAATATCTCCTTCAATCTTTCAACTAAACAAACATATCAAATTCTTTGAAATTCAAAAATTGCTGAATAGACTATGAATCATCCTACTTCATTTGCTTGCCTTACTGGGCTTTGTTCAACGATATTCAGCACTCTGTTGTGAGGGAGTAAACGAACAACGACATTTCATTTGCACGCAACAAACCATGGGCCCGGATGGATGGATCAAAGCCAGAGTTGAAACAAAGAATATCACCAAAATGTGACTATTGACTTGTACGCCATTAAAGCAGGAGTTTGCTCTTCTTTTTTTGCAAGTCATACCTTGAAGCCTCTCGTCGTATTATAAGGCCTAGCTTCTTGTATGCTAATAAATCTATCTTTTGAAAACAGATTGAACCCTGAAAGAGTATTTTTGTCAGTCAAATTCACATTACCTATCTGTTTTACCTTGAGGCTCGAAAGAAAACGCTGCTCTCATTCTTGCTTTGGATGGCCACGATAGGCTATGTCTTTAAGGGACTATGGCACTGCAGTCAAGTGAACACTGCTCAAATCTGACCGTGCGGGTTGACAAAGTATCGTTCTCCAAAATATGTGATGCGCCAAGTGTTCTCTTTGCCATACCATACTCACGTTTGCGTTGACGCATACGACAACGCAGGCGCACGCACAGACTTTTTTCCTCCTCCATTTCGTTTGTCTGAGACCGCTATACCAGAACGGGTGGGCCAGTAATATATCTCATGGCACACTGGATGTTAACTTACAACTGACGTTCGTGTACAGCTTAACTTGGTTCCTACAGTTTCCAACCATGTCTCCACAAAGTCCTTCATTTGCCTACAGAAATAGCATTCCAGGATTGATAATGCAGCATAGATAACGTACAGTAGACTCCGTGTAATAAAAAACGGTTGTTTGATTCAAAGACATGTTCTGAGACCACGGCCAGTATCAGTATTCAAGTTGTTGGTTGAGCAGGGCAGTGTGTTCCGTTTACTGCAAGAACGTTTAAGAATATCTTCACTATCAAATCCCAATTATAAAGTTTTTATCCTTATATACGTAACAACGAATGCTATGTTTTAGGCCAGCCTTAATTGATACCATGACAAATATACTTTTATAACTGACATAATCACAGCAAGAATTACAAACTGTGATTTTGAAGAATGCATCGTTTGAGAAAACTATGAAGAGCTATAAGAATAACCTCCTGCCTCAGCATGCAATTGCAATGATACATCCTTATAAGCTTGCTACTATAGTTATTTTTTATTCTTTTATGACAAATAACAAGTTAATTATGACGTAATAAATGCGCAACTAGCAAAAATAAAACTCGCTTGATCCATTATGAGTTAGTTACACTCGCACTTGGAGCACATGGCGAAGGTGGTCTGCGCCCTGACTTCACTGTTAGCGACGACTTAATCGAAAAACACACATTACAGTATTGGTGTTAGACACGTAGGAGGACATTACTGCAGAGATGACCCGCTTAGAATCCTCAAGGGAGAAGTTGGGGAAGCACCACGTTCTTGGAGACAAGTCCTATCTTGGTGTTTTTGCCCAGTGGTTTCATGGCAATAAAATTGATGAAGAACTACAAGACGCTCTCAAGTCTGGTGCCAGCTGCCGCGGTAATTCCAATTCTAATAGCTGCCGCCTGCAAAAATTTCAGCATGCTTTCTTTGAGAGGAGACTGGTGGCTCGACTTGAGCAACAGAGGGCTTGAAATCTCTTCGTCACCAAAGTGCGGGTTTCAGAGGAAAGGGCCTATGAAACCCCAATTCGATGGGAAATGGCATCTAAATCACTTAGATCGACAGTACCACTAACTAACTCAAATCCCTTGGAGATCTTGGTTGGCTAGTAAAACGTATGACTGGATATTTTACTAGATGATAATTAACCAGAAAAATAAGAATAACTTCTAATATCAGAGTACGTTACACTTATATTCTTGTGGACTGGTTATTGGTTCCATACTGCAGGCTAGTTAAATTGATATCATGGTACGTACTAATCTTAAGTAAAGCTGAAATCTTAAACCAGTGATTTAAGAACTGTCTTAAATGTATGATACGCCAACATGATAATCATCATCATGAACACAACAGTTTGTTCAGATCCACTCATTCAAATTTTAGTAATTTATTCTCAATGTTCTTGTATCAATTAAATACTTACAGTAATAATCCTTCATGAGTACGCAACTTGATAGCTCAAATGCACGATCTTCGAAAGGGAAGATGAAGGATCTAATAGAAATACCAATACAAATTCGAATATCGACAGAAGAAAAGGAAAACAACGTGTAAAAGAGAAGCAATCGACATTTCCCAGAATCAGACGGATTTCATAATATGTTGGCGAGATTTGAATACAATAATGTACCTCTTAATAAAGAATTACGAGGCACTCGCCCGCCATCTACAAAAGTCTTAGCATCTTTCTTTATGAAAGATGCCGGCAGGTCGGTTTGCGAAAGAGAAAAACTTTGAAATGAAAACGTCACCAGAGTTCCATGTTTTACTAGAGAGAGTGTCATTTAAAAAAGACAACGCTGTCTAAATCAGTCACCCCATCAGCGGCACTAATGAACTCCAGTTTTCCGGGGCCCTCAGTTGGCTGTTATAAAGTCTAATTCAATATCAAGAACATTTGAATTCATTTTGTATACTGACATAGCGAGAACTATAACAATTGTTAATTTTGAGTCACACTTCGTTTTTATTAGCTAGACCCGTTGAACAGATTTGAAAAACGCCCAAAAAAACAGACATTTTTTTTCGTGACTAGGTTCAAACTCCATATTTGCACAAATTTTAGATCTCTCAGATTGAGCGAAGTATGTTTTATATTTATCGCAGATCCTAGTGTCTGTGCATATGATACGGAGGTAAATGGCCAGCCGAGGTACAAATTTGCGTTAAATTGAAGTTCAATGTATGGCACTAGCATATGTTGCTAGATCCCCTTGATGCTAATGTTTGTAGATGAAAACGCACTATGCTTTGCCGTTTGTAGGAGACTTCTCACACTAGTTACAGCACTTGGAGCTAAAGCTTTGAAAATGAAAACAGTCTCTTATCCGTATAATGAAATGGCTTTGTGCTATACTCCACATCTAATGACATGCACTAAAGAAAACAAAAGGTACATGTGCGTGTGCTTATATTTAGGATTGATATCATATATATTTGAGCCAATGACGCCAAGAGGAGTCGGGGATCATCGGTGCCGGCGTCTGTCATCATCAAACTAACGGCTTTTTCCCTTGCTTAGAACTTTCTAACTCTCAACCAAATGGGTCTGGAGTCTAAAAAGAAAAAGTCATACATGTATCTATATGATACATAATCAAGGGGGAGAAAATAAACGCCTGGATGGGCTGTTTTTAGAACAAGCATTAAGTTATATGTTGAGTGGCACAAGTTGGACGTCTTTTGAGAATTCAACAATGGTTGAATTTTAAATGTCTCACCTGCGCATCTCTTTCAGCTTTGAACATTGAGCGTGCAAAAAAAAGGATGCAATGCAATTCTCAATAACATTATTTTAAGAAAAAGCTCATCAATTGAAACTCTATATACATGTCTAACCGTTATGCAGAACTTTGATGATTACCAAAAGTAGTTATCTAAACTTTTAAAATCCATTGCAATGGCATATCGTACTCTACCAATAATTAAGAGATGACGATACCGTTGCTATACTCTCCATTACCGTTAAAGCCTTCAGTGGTCTTAATAATAATAATAACTTTAGCAGATGTGTATACTCTCTCGTATTTTTTTACCTTCATCGTACTCCTACCGCTTGCTCTAGGCTCAGTTAAAGAAATGACTGACCTGTTAATCTTTTCTTGGATCATGGCATATAGCTACAGAACTACGGTTCTTGGATTATTTATTATTATTGTTGTTTATATGTCAACTATGGTTTTTATATCATTAGACGTTAGCAGCCAGCTAAGAACCTCTGGGGACCGGAGCTCGTTAGTGTCCTCCACTGAAGTGGTCTAGACTACATTTCTCTAAAGATCCATTAATTCACATGCTACATAAATTGATTTGTGTGCGAAGATCTAAAATTCAAAATAGTTAGTTGAAAACAACGTCAATGATCATCGATATCAAATATACTTAAGAAAGCACGCATCAACTGGCACTGATTCTGGAGCTTACTTTCGCGTGCGTCTATCAAAAGGGGAAGGCTCCAGATCGCCGTTGTACCTTACCGATTGATTCCGACGTGCTGATCAACGTTTGACTTTAAACTGCACATGATTCTGTTTTGCCTAGAAAAGTATGGTTGTATAGACACAGAGTCCTTTAAGAGACTGATTGTTACGTGTAGCTTGAATTTTGGAGGAAGAGTTATCTACTTTGCTTTCGTTTGAGCCAACAATGCTATCGAAGGGTCCAGCATGTATTTGAACAAAAAAGAGCATCTACGTCTTATTTATTGATGGATGGCAAGATTCATGCTTCAGATTTAAAATTTCTCCAAGCTTTGAAGAGCTACGTTATAAGGTAACAGCAAAATCTTTTTTTTCTCATACCCCTTTAATTTTGAATCCAAGTAATGATAAAGCTGGAGTGAGTATTGAATGCGTAATCTTCAAGCACAATGCGCTTTTTTAGTTTGTATACACTGCTACGAACACCTGTCTGTTATGACATGTAACATCTATGTGTACGTATGTGGCAATCTGGGTGGACAACTTGAATAATCTGAGTTGAAAACCAGATAACATCTCGAAGACTCAAGCGCTGTTAAATTTGCAATTGCAATTTCACATGTGCAGGCCAGTTGCAATGGTGGATCTAGGCTCATGCAGATTGTGTACACATATGACCTTCTTGTTCAAATTGTACACGTTGATATCTTCAATGGCTCGCACGCTTTGATATGCGCGCACGCAGTATGACCGATCTAGGACCCGACCGAAGGGCCTAAAAGGCAACCTAGAAGCCTTAGCGCTATAGTCTTTGGCAAAATATATAGGCATTTTCAATTTCAACTTCTGAATCGAAAGTTTGGCAAGAACATTTGAAAGCAGTGCGTTTCTAAAAAAAAAAAAAAAAAAAACAGGGGTCAAAATCGAGCTTGTGCCATCTATCCGCAAAGGCTAGGTAGGTGCAGGTTTAGACGACGACATAGATCTGGAGATCGGCCTAGACAGATATATGTCGATAAGTTGCTTCAATTTTGGAGTTTTCAACGGGCGATCTGCTTAATTCAAGCGTTTATACGGTCTCAAAACTTGTATTCAGATGATGCCATAGGTGCACATGTGAGTTTGCACCCACTCTTACAAATGCGCATACGCAAATGGCAAATTTACATGTATGACTGGGGTAAAAGCAAATGTACTGTGGCAGCAATTATTATCAGTGTTTGCATTGATCTCAGTGCTCAAGTGCTGTAGGAGCATTCTGCAAATGCGGGCTCATATTGTTCAATATCATTGATCGTCTTGTGGGGCAAATAAGACAAGAGACTCTGATCATGAGTATCAATGATCGTCGATGTAGGCCAAAGATACATGTTGCACAGTATTGTTGAAACAGATATTTCTGGCTGGTATGGTATATCATTACTAGACGATTGCGTATTTAGCGCTTTGCATTCTACTTGGACAGTCAACAAAGTACCTTGAAATGTTCCAAGTTTGAATAATTGGACCGTTGTCGATTTGCTATAAATTGCTTTAGGCATTAATGTATACTTGAACGGTATTCTGAGCCCTTCTAAGGCATCAGTACATGGCATATGTGAGTAGCGGCAATTCCCAAGGGGCACCATGGCTCCGGACCAAGGGACTCAAATGTATATTGATGCTTCAAATTAAAGCGGGCTACGACGCCGTGTTTATTGCAGCCCGCGTTTCGTGCTATGCCCAGAACTCCACATTCAGCCAGGTTCCAAATGTGTCTGTAGTAGAATACTGTGCAAATTAGCACTATGTAGGCTTTAAATAACGATCAGTGATTTATTTTAATAATAATAATTCTTGTTCTATATCAAATTATCTTCCAGATAACATTCTGTACTTGAAGGATCATTGATGTTCGCTGATTTAGCTTTAAGCTCTCCACTCATATATGGATGTATGTCCCCGTGTACAGGTATCTCACTACTATTAATATATGCAAGCTCGTCACATTTATTTTTTCTGTGTGCAAATTTAACATCATTAAGCATTTCAAGCGCTGAGAATAAGCACGGCGCTTGTATGTAAATTATAAGGCTCGCGCTAGATTTCCTTACACTGCCTGGCTATAGACAACCTCAGCTGGGCCTGAAGATAAGGGGTCTTCATCTCGTTGCAAGGATGTGCAGGAACAGCCGACGTTACCTTGGCGGTAAGACACTGTACTCGCGCTGTGAATTGAACTTAGAAGAAACATTTGAAAAGGAAATGTCGTCTAGACAGTCTAGGCCATTTAGACAATCAGCACCACCGCTAATGGACTCGGGTCCCCCGGGTATCCTGGCTGGCTGCTAACGTCTATAGAGTACGTAAACCGCAGTTGACATATAACAAATAATAATAATAATAATAACACCTGGAAGGTAAAAGCTGATGGTCGGAAACCTTGAAAATGTCAAATTTACCGTTGTCTGTATAATAGTAGAGCTCAAGCCTTGAGGCTGTGGAGATTAGACACGAACGGCGGTACTTCCCTTGTTGCACGTTTTGTTTCAAGTTCCAGATCGATGCGAAGAGAAAAAAATACTGTCAGTTATTTTGGTCGCCCAAACGTGGAGGTTATTCAAGGGCCCCAATAACTTCTGTTTCAGGTAATATTTAGCCGATATAACTCGACTATAGAGACTATGTAGCGTTTAATGGCAATGGCAACAAAGTGCTACTCGCTGGAGTGACACGGTTCACGGGTATTCAGAACGGAAGTTCAGTTGGACAAGGCCCCGCAGTGAGCACGAGCAGGCATCTGGGTATCATGTTGATCACTCTGCTCATGCCCAGCACCCGCGGCCAGGCTTGTAAGACACTGTACCGCAGTTGACAGTGATTAACGCTGAGATATCTAAAGAATACATGCTGGCAGTTCAATCCTACATACTACTTCGTATGCGCGGCCTTGTCCATGGCAACCGTTTCCGCTTGCGCATATGGACCCAGTCGGCCGTTGGCAGCAGATAGACCGAATGTTGACGTCGACTTCAAAGCTTGCCCTGAAGGATTTCACTGCAAACGCAGTTGGGCCATTGTGCGTCTCTTCCAGACACATGTGCACTCCATGTTGTCTCCTTCTACTGCGGTTAAAGTTTTTTCATCCCCTTCATGATCGAAGTTGAATTCAAGTACCGTGTTAACGTTTAGGTATCATACAGCGGCATGCACATACAGTAAATTCATGATCAGTGGCTTTCTGCATGCCAATGGGCTCCATCATCGCGATTTGCAATGATGTGTTTACAAATACGTATGTACGCCAACTGGCGCTGACTCTATCATATCATAAGTGATCGATATCGTCCATCCGTATATGGCTTGGCCTCCCTAGTGTGAGTCAAGACTGCAGTCTGGCCATAAAAGCCGTTGAAGCCCTTGCCCTCCTCCGAAGCGAAAACGGCAATGTGGCTGTTAACGGTTTTTTTTGTTTTTTTTTGTTTTTTGCCTTCAAAAACGGTCGGGTATTAAGTCAGCGTTACGTAAGAATTAAACTGTAAACCGTAAATGGGCATGGCACTTCCGACTACGGGGGCCGGCGCGGCAAACGATGGAAAAGGCCGATGTCTAGAGAATTCTATAATATCGCAAGAGAAAAAAGCGTTTGTGAAAGCATCAGTTGATGCCTGGAGTGTATACATATAGGCAGCGTAGGCGGCGAGAACGATGGGCAGAGAAGAACGGCTATGCACGGTGTAGGTGTCGGAGGGCATGCCATGTACTTGGGTGCGATCACCTCTGCGATGCACAAAGTTCAAACATGTGCTTTAACGTCCAACCTGCCAAGGACTCGCGAGAAAACCTTGGAAGAGAGGAAGAAAACACAAAATGGCATCTGCTACAACTTCTGGACATGTAACACGCAGAAAACAAATTCCATGGTTGGAACCGACCAGAAAGGGTTTATTATTCCGGGCGGGTGCGATTTGGCCACCGTTTTTTTTTTTTTTTTTTTTTTTTTTTTTTTCCATCCCTCATCCTTTTACCCCCTCCCCCTTCAAAAATTCAAACCACAAGTTCTTATTTCTTCAAGACTTTTCCCGTCTTCTTTTTTTTTATTCATTTTTTTTTTTTTTCCCTTTGTTCTGTTTTTGATCTTCTCTCATTTTTCCATCTTTCTCTCTTGGCTTACCTTTCCTCCCTCACGACTTTCAACACTCCCTCAACGACTATTCCATAATGCCAGTCGAAACGGTAGACGCCGCCCCTTTGACGTTCGACTTTAGCAACTCAGGCACACGAGGACCCAGGAAAGTTCATGCCCATCATGATACCTTCCAAGACCCACATGACATAGGGTTGGACGACAGTGACAGCCTCAGCTTGGATATATTCGATTCCGATGATGAGAACGACGAAGACAACGCTGCTATCTTACAGACGCACATTCCACAAGCAGATCTCAAGCAGTACCTCGACCTACTTGGCGATCGTACTTCGCTGACGATTCCCCCAGTGCAAAAAAACGGCCTACCCCCGCTTGAAATCATGAACATCCCAAACTACGATGGCGAACAGTTGAAGTCGAGCCCCACAGAACAGCAGCAAAAGGTGCTGAGACTAGACGCATTGCGAGGCCCAAAGTACCTGATTAGCTATGCTGAGAATCGGCTCAACTTCCGCCTTCCAAAGAAACATGATGGGGTTCTTCATCATAAGAGCGCGAGTCGTCGCCGCGCACGGTCCTTTGCCTCCAGCTCTGCTTCGACCGTCAATAGCACAGACACCAGCATTGAGAGTCCACCAGCAAGGAACTCCAGCAATAGTAATAGTAATCACTCCAACAACAAGCATAATAATAGTAATGAGCATGTCCCACCGTTACCGCCGTTGCCTACAAAGATGCATTCCAGTAACGTGTTTCATCGACTTCGCAACAAGGTGAGTTCGATGCGCAGTACCAGTGCGACCGAAGTCCCACCGTCGCCAGTGGTGTCTGACCATGAGCACGAGCCTCTGCGCCACCCCATGAGTCCACCACCGCAGATGCCTATTGTGCACCACCGTGGTAGCTTTTCGGGTCCTCCGTCAAACTACGGCAGCTTGTCGCCCACATCGACATTTTCATCCGC
Organism: Geotrichum fermentans; assembly: GCA_030564905.1. Classification (NCBI taxonomy): domain Eukaryota; kingdom Fungi; phylum Ascomycota; class Dipodascomycetes; order Dipodascales; family Dipodascaceae; genus Geotrichum; species Geotrichum fermentans. The sequence continues at coordinate 10,624 of JAJMAG010000355.1, forward strand.
GGGGAGCGTTGGCACTGGGCAAGCACCACTAATCCAGTCGTCGCGACAAGGGCGGCACAGCATGTCTAGGTCGTCTTCGTCTCAGCAGCAGATGAATGTGCCTCCCGTTCCGAGCAGTGAGCGACTGGCCCCCACGACCACGCACAACTCGACCAAGAGCAAGGCGAGAATAAGTCGGCTCAAGAAGGTCGGCAAGAGCAAGAAAGACGACAGCGATCATGACCCCCTCTCGATTGTCCCCAAAATCAAGAAATCGCACAAGTACTTGGCCAACGTGGGCACTTTGCGAATCCGGGGTTCACGCAAAGTTCGGTTTGACGTGGTGGTGGACCCGCGGTTCCCCTTTTCGTTTATCGACATGGACGCGGTCATGACCGAGACTGCGCGCGCCGGCCATCGCGATCTTTTGGGAATGGCGTTCCACGTTCTTGCGACACCCGTGTACCGCCCCGAGAGCCGCGACAATCGCGTTGTCATTGACATTGAGCTAATTCCGATTTCGGACTCGAAGGAGGACATTGTGGCCACGCGCTGGGCACGACAACCAGACGACGGGTTCAGCCAAGGGTGGTACAACAACAGCAAACGAGTTATCGGGCTGATGGATATTAGGCCGTACAAGTGCATCTTGGGACGCGACTGGCTTGCTCAGTTGGACACTGAGGCTACCCGAGCGATGGCTGCGAATGAGGCGTTTCTTGCGTCGATTGCACCGCCAGCAAGCCAGAAGAAGTGAGAAGGTATGACGGAGAGAGTTGCATAAGAAGATATATATTGAAAGAAAGTATTTGTATATGTTCTACTACTGTATACTGTGGATAATTTATTAATTTGTGAAGGGAGCCATATAGTATGCATACATAGTACATGTATACTCATGGAAAAGATTATCTCGAGACGGGAGACCACCAACAGTACAAGCGATATTTTGAAGCGGATCAAGTGGCTACCAGCATAATTTGACTGAGCATGATGATAGTACGACCATTTGGGCCATCAATGCGACTAACAAACCTCAACTCTCCGGAGGATCTCAGATGGCTTGCTATAACTCCTGATGCAATATTTGGTAGATGATATTGATACCAGCTCTGGAATGAGCTCGGGAATGAGAAGGCCATGAAGGAATATTTGGCTTGATTTGGTGCACGTATCATCATACCATCTACGTGTATCACATAACACTTTGCAGGGCCAACACTAAACTACATCCATACGGGCACCTATACCGGCCGAGTTCAAAACGGGTTCTACTCTATCAAGCAGTACAAATTAAACTTGTTTTGGAGCATTCTTATATTTGAAGAAAGTTTTTTTTACATATCAACTCTAATTTAATTTTGCATTAATTCGAGGTTTGTGAGTGGCTTTGGTTGCCTGACTGTGGTGGAGTACTAATAGATAACAACATCTCCTCGAACCTTCAACTGGACTGGGTTCAAGGGTCGCACGTCTGTTCGTCCCATCGTACTATGGCTCCTTTCAGTAAAAATTAAAAAAATAAATAATAATTAAAATGAACTGATGTCGAGGAAATCATACAAACTTGTGATGCGCCAACCGTTGCGATTTCTGAATCGGGACGCTTTAGCGACGCAGCGTGAAACGTTTTTACTGGGGGAGGGGCATAAGCGCTGAGTCATCGCTACTCCGCTTAGGTTGTGGCTTACCTCAGCCTGTGTGCACCGCTTACCTCATTGTGGTCTGACCTTCTGTCGCGGTGCCTTTTTCGCATTTTTTCGTATTTTTTTGTGTTTTTTGTGGTTTTTTTCCATCGTCCGCCGTTTGACCATGGAAATCAGCGACTAAAATCATTGTCACAGCGCTAGGACTACGCCGAGAGCATATAACTGAATCCTTTTGTCTCTTTTCATTCTTTTTTTTCTCCTTTTTCTCTCCTTCTCCTTTTCATCCTCCTCCTACCTCCTTCTCATTCTCCTCGTAGCTATTCTCAATCTCTCAAACGCGTTACGATCATGGCATCGCAACGTCAAGGCGACACATTCGCTCAGGCGCTAGTCTACGCCGTCCAGCAAACGCCCTACGACTCCCTGGGCCTCCAGCAATCCATCACTGCGAACCGCCACCAGCTCGACGGCACCCTCTTCTTCGACACCTTGGCCTCAGAGCTGGCCCACATCCATAATGGTACTCGAACCCCTCCCCTTATATTTACGTCAACCAAACTAACCTAAACAGCATCTTCTCTCTATCCCCCAAAAAACAAATCAGGTCTGATTGATTTCATCAAACTCATTGAAGCCTCGAACGTCAAGCAGCTGCATCAATCCTGTCTCCTATACTATCTCTTTTTGGACTACCCAGAGTCCCTCACGCCAAACGATAACCTCGCCCTCTACTACGCAGATGAGATCGACCTGCCTGAAGGCTTCCGACGTTTGGTCGATGGCTTTCACGCCCTCGACACCGGTGACATGAATGCGGGCCTTCTTAATCTATCCCATCCGACTGTCGCCCCCACATACCCTGAAAAGATCATTGACACATTTGTCACAGCCTCTGTCCGACACAAAAATACACATAGTCATGAAGCACAACATACGAATAGAGATTACTCATTAGCCATCGCATACATCACAGCCAAGAGCCCAGCGTTCATTTCTCAGAGGAACCTAGACGTCTACATGTCCGCCCTGTGCTCGGCGTCAGTATATGCAGCACTAAACTTCACCCGAGGCGTATCAGACATTGCCGCAGATGGCACTGGAAGCGTCAAGTCGCGGCTACTCAAAGCACTAATTCACTCGTGTCTCAAGGCATCTGCATCTTCTCCTTCTTCGACGCCGTCGTCTTTTGCATCTCAACAGTCTCCGACCCCGATAAAAACCAGTCGACCCCGCAAAAATCCCGTCCACAACCTATTTCAGAGCTCGCCGTCAGCCTGGCGATTGGCCAACCTGCCCTTTACGCCAGCAGAAAGTGAGACGGTCGAGCAAATCCTCAACGACCTTATTGCTGGATCCTCTGATGAAGGCGATGACAATAATGGCGGCGGAATTCTGGAGCGCCGCAAGGTGGCTCTAGCCAAGGACGTGCTGTTACTGCGAGCCCTCCACACCGGCGATATGGAGGCTGCGAGCAAGGTCAGCGCTATGGGAAACTTCAAACTTGCGTCTGCTATTGCAGCAAGAGGGCCAGCGTCGCGTAAACAGGGTCAAATAAGCAGTACACCACGATCAAGTGATCAACAAGATTTTGGCGTCGAGTGGACCGATCTTGCAAGAGGCCTGAGTCGGGGCTTGAATGCCTAGTGGCTTGGCTTGGCCAAGAGAAAAAAAGACAGAAAAAGACAGCAAAAAAGAAAACAAGACCTCCATGTTTAATTACCTTAAAGGTAAAAGTTGCCATGTGCTATGAGAGAATGAGAATTCGAGAATGCGATGGGACAGTTGGCCTGGATAACGCATCTCAACATTGAAACACATATTTTTCCACTTAATTTTACTATATGAGTACTGTTAATTAATAGTTGACCGTAAGTAAATGCAAAGAGATGAGATAATAATGAGTGATGGCGTAGTCGAAGCAGATTTCGCACTGTTCATCATCAAGTGTACGATTCAAAGCGTTTACAGTAACAAATTAGACTGGGTGTGATTTCAGTTACGATCATAAACAGCGATTTCGAAGATCGCTTGTCGGCTTTGAACGCAAACGCAAGCATCGTTCACAACTTCTCGAGCCAAGAAACGAAAAAAAAAAATGAAAAGAATCAACGAATAAAACAGATTCACCCCCATCACCTTCATCAGCATTTGAAATTTGTTTCTGACAAGATGAGAGTGTTGTAAGACAAGTGTGGTATGATCGTAAGGGTACACAATCTTATCCTTCTCTACTCCACGCGTGTGGTATTTTGGAATAACTGTTTTATTTTTTTGTTGCAATTAGCACAAACTCATTACTCAAAGATTCAGAAAGACTCTATTTCTTAGTAGCATATTTAGTTAATTTGTATCGTCAAGCGTATTTTAGATGACATAGCTCACTTGTCAACTTTTAATTGAGTAGTGTAACAATATTAGGCTAAGAATGATAATAAAGTAGATCTTATATATTCTATAGATAGATCAATAACATTGAAAGCCCCAATCGGTCTACTGCAATCACGCCCTCTTTACTCCGCGATAGTTTGTAGATACACCTATTCTCAGATTCATAATGGGTTCAATACGCCCTGCCATTTCTGGATACTTGATCTCTCTTTCTTTCTTTCGCATTGGGCTTGAATATACATGTATGACCTAACTATTCCTTGCATACTTGTTTCTTTATCGCTCATTAAGCTATACAGAAATACTTACACTGGTTTACGGATTGAAGTCTTGAGCTATGGGCATACCGGCTCTATGGAAAGCACAAACTCCAGCAAGTCTCTAAGCGTTGTCTTGTGGGCTATCCTAAGCCAATCAAGATGTTTTTTTCTCGAGGTTTTGTTGAATTCTACAAAACATTACTCACAGTCAGTTTTTTCACAAAGTTTTGTGTTCCTTTAAGCTTGTCCTGTAAGGTCCATAGCGCAAAATGCAAGGCGTGAAATCAATGTATGTTGTTTCTATAATACTGTAACATGGGTCAAATGTTCAAGGACCATAAGAATGGGCCCCTGAATTTTGAACCAATTGCTCCAGTAACAAGACAATTTGACGGACCTATACAACAAATCTAGCTGTTCGTGTGGACAGCACCTATCAATAGCTCCTGGTGTTCTCCGCCGCACAATGAATGAAAATTTTCATCAACTGTACAATAGCATTATTATCCATTTTTTTAGAAAGAGAAGCTCAAAAAAACAAGCATGATAACATTACATAAATATACAAAACTACCTCTAACGGTATCTCCACAGGGAAAGAGTGTTGTGCTTCTTCCAGATGTGACGACGGCCAGACTTGGTGTTGTTGAACTTGTGACCCTTGTTGATACCTCTGGACTTCTTGCCAGTGGCAGTAAGGCCACGAGCCTCACGGTGCTTGTGGACAGGGTTGACAATCCAGTTGTATCTGGCATCACGACGGATGGCAGAGTGCTGGGGGTCCAAAAGGATGACCTCGTAGTACTTGTAGGTGGCATCCTGGTTGATCCAGTAGGAGTTCAGGACACGCAGGTTAGCAGCGCGGCGGCCAACACGCTCCTCAGCAGTGGCACGGAGGGAGCGCTGGTACTTGAGCTGGTTAACACCCTGGTTGGTGGGCTTACCGTAAGTAGCACCCTTCTTGACAGGTCTCTTACGGTTACCGCGGCGAACACGGACACGGTAAATGACGAATCCCTGCTTGGCCTTGTAAC